>CATIWM010036980.1:0-14046 GCA_949671775.1 Mallotus repandus | reverse complement strand
TATGACTACAGACCATAGGAGATGGTGATGCTAGGCATCATAATACAAGTAGTAGAAGAAGAAGAAACAAAAACCCAACTTTGAATTGTATGAATTTCAGCTCGAGTTAGGCATTATACAGGAACAAAGACCAAAACCCTAACTCCCAAAACGATTTTGCAGCATGACGTTACTCGATACGTAGTAGATATGGTGGACCAGATTGATGTTAATACAGAAAAAGAGAGCATGAGTTCAAATGCACAGTTAAAATGGAATCACACCAATTTCCAATTAATTAGCAATTAAAAAGAAATAGACAGAAACAGAGGGGCTTAGCCTAGTACGGTAACGGCTAAAGTGGCAATTCGCTCCCTGAACTATCAACTGAAGTGCAATTAACCCCAAAATCAACTTTTTGGGCTATTTTATCAACATAAATCACAATCTTAGAAATTATTCCCAATTTTAGGCAAGTGAATGCCACACTCTTTATTAGAGATAAAAAAAATATTTCTTTTCTTTTTTTTTTTCATTTCTCCTCTTGAAAATATTGAATTTATCATCCTAATTTAAAAAAAAAAAAAGCCACCACCCAAAAAAAATTCATTACAGTTGTCATTAACCATTACCACCATCACCACCCCAATACTACCATCAACCACCACAGTACCACCATCACTGCAATCATCAACAATCCCACTGCCACCCAAATTAACACCACCGCTTACACCGCCATCACCAACAACCCCACTGCTATCTAAATTAATACTGCTACTTACAATTTAACCAAACCACAGTTCAACACCACGATCCCTTTCAAAAACACCACCACCAACAACAAACTCAAAAAAAAAAAAACATAAAAACTGATTATATTAATAAAAATAGCAAATAAATTGATCAGCAACAACAAGCGAAATTAGATTGCCGAGTTTATGCATTACCCTCATAAATTCAACAATTACATTCGATAATAGCCTAATCACTACCACCATCATCACCTAAATATCATTACCCATTAATGACTGAGTAAGGGCAGTAGCAAATTTGAATAAAAAAAAACTAGGAGAAGAAACATAAAGAGTATTGTCATTCACGATAATTTGGTGGAAGCAATACCAATGGGGTGGAAGAGGGTGGAGGCAGCACTGACTGGGTTGAGCGGCGGAAGCACTGGTTGAGTGGGAGGAAGCAGCGTTGAAGGAAAGTGGATGTAAGGTGCTAATTTTGAAAAAAAAAAAAGATATAATGAAAAAAACGAAGAAGAAAAAGAAGAAGCATCAACAATAGCGTTGCTGCTGGAGACGGGTTGAGATAGCCTTGATGAAGGCGAGAGGAGAACAGTGTGATGGTGGGATATGGAGGAGGTGGACGGCGATCGGGAAATAACAAGAATAACGTGGACAAAGAAAAAAGAAATGAAAGAAAAAGTGTGGGATAAATATAATTTTTATTATTTAAAAATGTTTATTCTCGTAATGAAAGTATTTATTTTGTAAAAAGGAGAGTGTCATCCACCCTCTCTCTGTCTCTCTCTTTTAAATTTGGGGTTAATTACTAAGATTGTGATTAGTTGGAGTGAAATAGCTAAAAAAGTTAATTTTAAGGTTAATTTCACCCTAACTTATAGTTTGCGGGCAAATTGCCACTTTAACCTTTTTTTTTTTTTAAATTAAATGGAATATAGCCAAATGTCCAAAACAAAAGGAGGATAGAACCACTCTTGAAGACCGGCTAATCAATGAGTCATTTGAGCAAAAGTATGTGCAAGCTCATTAATAAATCTTTTTACAAATCTAAATTGCACATTCTAAAAAAAAAACTTAAAAGAACTAAAACAATCAGAAATGACTGAGTCATAACCTGAATTTCGAACAGAACTACACAAATTAAACACAACTGATAATGCATCCAATTCAACTGCCGCATGTATCACATTGAATTGTTTCATCCAACTAAGTGCTTCTCGGACACTCAAAGATTCAACTTCTTTCAGAGAGAAATTGTCAACAACTAGCTGCAATGAATGCCCCATCACAATTCCTTAAGACAAACCCACAACCAATACACCCCAAGCTAGAAAAAAATGATGCATCTATATTCAGCTTTAACTAACCAACAGCAGACTTTATCCAAACTACATCACCAGCAACGCGAGACTCCAATTTCTGTAAAATTGTTCCTAATGAACCTCTAACAGCACATGATTGGTAAATCATCCACCCAACACAATTCAAGATAGTAAAGACACTACTATGAGATTTTTTTCCAAACAACCATATTCTGTGTGACCATAAGGACTAATAAATACAAACAAAGAGCTTAGCTTCCTCAACAGATAAAGAATTCAACATGGCACTCAACCATTCCAAAACATAGCAATCACCAACAGGAATAACATTAAAACCACATTGATTCCAACACGCCAAAGTTATTGGGCAAAAATATAAAACACAAGTAGTTATTTCCTTACCACACGAACAAATTGGGCAAACATCATCAATTGGAACATACCTGGCTCTAAGAGCATCTCTAGTAGGCAAGATACCTGATATGCACATCTAGATGAAATTCTTGACCTTTCCTATAGTAGCTAAACGCCATAGTTTGGACCAAAAGTCTCCAGCTATCCTTTCCACTTCACCTTGAATCAGTCAACAGAAGTTTTTAACAATTAAGGCCCTAGTTTAAGACAGTAACCAGAACCAAGCATGAACTGCATCTTAGTTACTCAAAGGAATCTTCATAATAAGTTCTTTATCTCTTAAATTGAATAGGTCATTGACAACATCTACATCTCAATGTCGTTGATTTGGTAAAAATAAAGAAGAAACAGTTACACTTTTTACATTCGGGGAAAGATCGGTAGAAATCATGCCATTTACAAGACAAGGCAACCAAGGATTTCTACCTATGACTGAAGACACACCATCCCTAATTCTAATACCAGCCCCTCGCTGGAAAATTTCCTGAGTAGAGAATCAACTGCTCCATATGAAACTAGGATTAAAACCTAACTTCGCATTTGAAAAGATACAATTAGGAAAATAATAGACTTTGTAAAGTCTATACACCAGAGATGTGAGCTTGTGTATAAAATACCACGCCTGCTTAATTAGCATTACTAAATTGAAGCTGGGGCCTAAGCCTTCCATCTAATACCTCTACTATTTCTTCCACCATTGCCCAACCAAAAAGTATTCACAAGTCTCTTAATTTTATTATAAAGTGACAACGGAAGGAGAAAATTGTTCATGGCATAGGTAGGCATTGATTATATAACAGACCATAATAAGACTTCTTTCTATACTATAAATACATGTTTGCAATTCCACTACTGGATTTTTTTTCCATACCTTGTCTTTGATAAAATGAATAACCTCCTACTTCTTCCTACCAATTATTGAAGGAAGCCCTAAATATTTGCTTACTCCTCTATCTTATTGAATAGTAAAATACTAAAAAACTTCACTTTTATATTAACATATGTATTAGCACTGAATGATAAAGCAGAATTTGAAAAGTTGATTTACTGACCTGAGGTAACAGCATAATCATCCAAATTACTTTTAATAACCGAACATTCATGGATAGAAGCTCTAAAAAACAAATATGAGTCATCTGCAAAAAGCAAATGGTTCACTGAGGGAGCTCGCTAGCTATACAAACACCATGAAACAATCCCTAAAATTCCTTCCAACTGAGCATTGCACTAAGGCATTTGGCACACATGATGAATAAATATGGTGATAGTGGGTCACCTTACCACAATCCTCGAGAGGGAGTAATTAGACTTACCTTATTGTTATTGCAGAGAATCTCATATTTCACCGAAGAAATGCACCCATAATTGTATGCACTAAGGCAAAACAAAAACCTTATGAGAATTTATCCAATAACCTCCATTTGAGTCTATTATAGGCCTTGGACATGTCTAATTTCAATGCAACATAACTAGATTTGCCAAAAGACTTCATGCGAAGAAAATAATTGAGCTTAAATGCCACTGTTAGATTATCAACTATAGATCTTCCTAATACAAAGGCACTCTAATACTCTAAAATCAATAAAGGCATAATCAATTTTAAGCGATTGGTAAGGACTTTAGCCAAGTTTTGTATAGAACATTGCAAGAGCAATTAGGCGAAGATCAAATATATACTATGAAGACTTCTTTTTGGGAACAAGAGCAATCCAGGTATGGTTAACATACAAAATATGACACCCAAACTCATACATTGCTTGACACCAGTGAACCACATCTAGGCCAACAACTGACCAGAATTTCTGATAAAAGACAGGATTAAAACCGTCGGGAACAGAAGCCTTATCAAGATGAATGATAGACACTACATTTTATACCTCATCTAAAGAAATGGGAGCAAATGACAATTCATGTTCTCTAGAAAGCTTTGTAGAAATCTCAAAACCATTAGTATCCGCCCTATCCTACAAAAAAAACTGAACATAAATAATCTAAAATTACTTCTTTAATGCATTTCTCATCGCTTTGCCAAATTCCTTCTCTATTTCTAATCTGATAAATTTTGTTTGACCTCTTGCAAGATGAAGCATAAGAATGATAGAATTGAGTATTGAAATCACCATCTTTAAGCCAAAATTGCTTCGCTCTTTGTTTCTAATAAACTTCCTGTTGATATAACAAAGACTTATACTCTATAAGGCAAACCTTAAATTCTTCGATCCTTTGCATATCTCTTTTTTTTTCTAAGCAAACTAAGTCGAGTTTTACATTTAGACACGCTTCTTTTAAACTGCAAACTCTATATTTGACCCTAATTAAAAAACTTCCTACCACAAAGACAAATTTTGTTGCTAAATCAACTCCAACCCATTTATTCCAGCAATAAAAATAATTTAAACACAAGTGTTATCCTTTAACTAAGAATTTTTAAATCTGAATCTATAAGACTAAGGGACATACACTTTGTTGTTGAGAGTGAGAAAAATAAGAAGATGGTCTAAAGAAGTTATGGCAATACTTTAAGAGCTACATTAGGAAATAACCGTAGCCATTCCTCTATAGCAAAACTTTTCTCCAATCTTTCCTCCACCCATCCCGTGTACTCCAAGCCCATTCCCAGGTGAATTGATGACCTTCAAAACCTAAATCAGATATGCCATATTCGGTAATGGCACACCTAAATCCTAATAATATCCAATGAGGATAAGCACCACCACCTCATTTCTTAGAAGAATGAAAAATGCAATTAATATCTTAAAGAATGCATTAAGGAAGCAAGGATGATTGAGCAAGCAAACAAAGAATTTGCCATGATTTTTTCTTACACGATACTTCAGGACAACCATAAAAACTAGCATACCTCCATCTCCTCAAACTTTTATGATAGACAATAAAATCAATGAAATGTGGACAAGAATCCAAAATCTGAACTTGAATTGAATTTGAACAAAGAAAGGCTAAGTCACCACCTTTACCAATTTGATCCACCACATACATCTCCTTAAAGCCCACCTTCCTACCAATCTAAGCCAATCTATGAGATATAGCTAGAGTTTCACTAAGAAAAACTAGACTAGGTTTATAGTTTGAAACTAAGTCCTTTAATATGTAAATTGCACGTGGGTTGGCTAGCCCATAGAAATTCCAAGCAAGATAACACATAAAGCTAGGTGGGTTTGGTGTCCAGGACCCATCTCTTCCGAAGTTTTACTCACTAGATCTAGAGCCATGCTAACAGACCCAAAAACCATAATGTCATATCTAGTTTCCTCAGCAATATTCCCATCCAATAAATTATCATCAATAGTAATATTTTGACATCGTTTACAATTAAAAACCACCAATCCTTCTAAATCATCCAAAGAATAAACAATAAAACCTTCCTTATACACTGAAGATTTGATCAACCCCTTGTCACGGCTTCCATCATTCCCGTTTTTAACTCCAATAACATGGGTCATGATTTGATTTTGTTGTCCTGATCTTCTGAAATTTTTAGAGATGTCACCTCCACTAACATCTTATCTTTCTATATCACTCATCTCCGGTGAAACACTGCCATTGTCATCCCTAAGCCACAGTTCACCAATATTCTGACTTCATGAAAAGGAAGCACGAAGCCAATTCCTAAAAATTATTTTGAATCCAATAACGAAGGGTTCTGAAAACTGCCTCAAAAATCTTTCTAAGTGACCACTTTTGCTATAAACAAAACAAAATATGGGTAACCTTTCATATCTAAACTCAATCCATGCCCATTCTAAACATGCTAACTTTATTCTCATCTTAGTTTTAAGATGTTTCCAAACATCCAACCTGACCTAAACTCGCAAATAGTTTCACCAAATGTTGTTAAAGTTATTATAATTAGAGGCAATAAATGAATCCACATAATTTCTTATACATTGTAGTATGATTGGGGCTAACTGTAAGTATACGGATTGTTCAAGTAATATAGTAAAATGATGTACGAGGATCGTTCCCATGAAGAATATTGTTAAATACTAATTCACTTAGTTAACTATTTGTCTAAACAAAATCAATAAAAATTCAGAGTTTGAAAACTTAAATTAAAATTGAACAAAAACTAAAGAATAAAATCAATGCAAATTAATTCAAAGAAACAATTAATAATGAAAACATGTACTAGAAATTCACTTTTCACTTTGGAGTTTATTGTATTAGCTAACAAACTTTCCTTAACCTAATCTAAATCTCTGCATATGATGCTTACCACTAATGATCTTAAAATTCTCTCTCAAGTAATTAAAAGATAATTTAATTAATTCAATTGATAGACTAAACCCATGGACTTTTGCCTCTTTAAGTCAAACTGACAAATATTTAACTAAATTAATGGACAAGGTAATTCATGTAATATTCAATACTCAAAAGGTCTCTCAACTCAATTGAACTTAATAGACTTTAAATTAGATCATAAGTCATTAATATCATATCCGTCTAAAAACAACTTATATGAATATTCAAAGTAAACTTTAAATACAAAGCATGCATCATCTCTCAGTCTTAAAATAACTTGACCCTAGCCATACATCGAATATCATCAAGCACAAATTTAAAATCCATATTCAGGAAATTAGACTTTAATTAAGTAAAAAGAAAGTTAACTAATACATTCCCAAAACTACTAAGATCCTTCCTAGTATATAATGAAAACTTAGCCTAACATGTTTATGAAAATAAGAATACAAGTAAGAAAAATTCCAACAATCATAATGAACACAAAAGAATTAAAAAGAAGAGAAATTATGGTATTTAATTCTTTAGTATGCACAACTACTTTTAATGCTTGAAACTCATCCTCTTGAATTCTTGAATGATGTAGAATGATGTTAAATGAACTATGTGAAGTATCTCCTCTCCTTTTAGTCTAATAGCCTCTTATATATAGCTCAAATTTATCCTTACTTGAATTGGAATAGAAGTAGGCTTCCTAAATAACCAAATACTAATAAAACTAAAATGCTTGTACAACCCTATATTAGTGGTATAACTTCAATCCAATTTTAGTCCTAGAAAAAGATAGAATCAACTCCATACATCGCTATAAAAATTGTATTATTTGTATCATTTTCTCTTATCTTTCTATATCATTTTGAATCAACTCAATATGACCTTTGTAGCTCAAATTATTGCCAAAATACTAAAGCATGTGCAAATCCAAACTCACTTAGGAAGGATAACATGGTCATACGATTTAAGCACACAACTGTGCGATGCTTCACTCTGATCTCAACCTCTACTGTATGGCCATGTGGTTTGACCTCATAGTTGTGCAATTGGGGCTGGTTTGAACTTTTCTTGCTTGAAATCACTCATTTTGACCACTTCTGCCTAGCACTCGAACTTAAGCTATCAAATACTTAAACACAAACACAAAAACACTTTAAATGCAACTCAAAACATCACATAACTTAACCTAACATAAAATCTAACTTAAAACTAAAGCTAATCTATATGAACTATGCAAAATTGTTAAATAACTAAATAAAATCCTAAATTAATAGATTTTAATTATTTTAACCAAAATAATCACACTTCATTTAGTAAAACTAATTAAATATTATTCAAAATAAGCAAAAATATGCACTTATTATAGTACTTTCTCATATGAAAGCTTCATTGGAAGAATGAAAATTTGCAACCATATGTCAGCATAGTAAAACTAAACTTCCCCCGGTGCAATGAACCCATTATACTGAACCAAAACCATCATGTTTTGATCGAATTACCATGGTCCTTGATTTCAAACTCTTTCCAAGTCAAGAACATGAAAAAATTAGAAGGAATAAATTTGCTTTCCTATATCTTTGATACAAACACCACGGACAAGTCTCCAAAAGGACGCAAAAGTATTTTTCATGACATTGAAGTTCACAGACTTATATGGTAGAAACTTTTTGAGAAACACAGCTTATTATTAAACACCGTATCATGCACTTTATCTGCAAAAATAATTAAACCATCTTCATCATCTTCGTCAATGCAAAGATGGCTATATTCCTACACCAAATTGATTCATCTGACACCACTACTACTGCAAGTCATTAAGTAAAAATGAAATCTTCAAGGATCAAACCATAAGACAAACTAAACTAGTAAAGAATAAACTAAAATTGCAAAGATTTGCTAATAAGATAAGACCTTAGCAATGCTTCTTTTATTTTTCTATTGTTATGTGTTAGATAACTTTTAAATAGTCTTCTTTTTAATCTATGGAGATTGAAAACAAGACAAATATCTATAAAACTTAATTTAACTCAACTGTCAAATCAATATATACATAGGAGCTAAATAAAGTCATGAGGTGTGCAGTTAAAGTTCGACATTGTTTGTCTAATGGTTAATGTGTCACGAAACACTTATAATCTAGGAGGATCTTTATTACTTATTATAATTTATTATATATATTTATTATATAATAAATTATAATATATTTATTTACTATTTTTAACTAATGGTTTATAATAATTTACTATTTTAAATTAATGGTTTATATCAATTTGGAATTTAAACCATTAATGTTTCGATGGTTTATATCAATTTACGATTTTTCTTTAAGTTATTTTAGTTATTAGAGTATGTATATAAAGAAATGTTATTCGATTAATGAAATCAAGCAAAAACTTATAATAGTTTCTTAGCTTCAATTTCTTTCTTTCTTTTTTTTTTTTTATCTTTCTCTTCATTACAAGACAAACTTCTTTTAAAAAGAAGTATAAATTCAAATTCCTTCAAAAAGGAATTCTAAGTTCTTCTACCTTGAAGTTTCAAATCAAGTGGTATGAGAGCACCAAATCCGAAAGGGGTAAAGGTGGTTTATGATCCTAACTCATAGCCGATGTAAAACTTCTAAAGAAAAACTTATAGGTCCTTTGCTTGTACATCGACAGCTAAGGTCAAAGACAGGAGGAATGTCAAGAGAAATAAATAAGACTAGTGATATTGATGATTGTATCACCAAGCTTGAAGAACAGGTGCAACTATTATCAACATATATTTCTAAACTAGTGGAAAATTTAAAAACCTTGAAACATTCACATGCATCCCCTTCAAAGAGAAAGGTCGTAGATGATAGTGAGGACTAGGAAGACACTACCCAAGAAGAAAACACCAAGGAAGAAAGATATTGGAGAAATGTAAGTGCCTTAAAAATTGATTTTAAGGTTGAAATTCCTACTTACAACAGTGTTACAAATGCTGACAAATTAGATAATTGGATAGACACATTATAAACTTATTTCAATATACATAAGTATTCGAATACTGAAAAGATCCACTTTGCAAGCCTGAAACTCTCAAGCCACGCTATTACATGGTGGAAGTCATACCAAAAATGGTACAACGGTTCAGAGTTGACTTGGAGTAAATTCAAAAAAATGTTAAGAAAATACTTTTATCCCGTTGGCCACGAAGAAGAAAGGTGGTATAAATGGCAACACTTCAATCAAAAGTTCGGTCAATCAGTACAAGACTATACCTCTGAATTCTATAATAAAGCTTTGGTATTAGATATAGACGATGAAGATTACAATGTCTTTATGAAATATATCGAAGGACTTGCCAACTACATACAAAAAGAACTGAAATTGTTCATTATAGAATCGATTGAAGAAGCTACAGTCAAAGCCATTACCATTGAGGCTAAATACAAAAGACTTAATAAGAAGATGACAAACATACAACTGTAAGTAGATCTAATTGGAAGAATAAAGGCAAATAGATCAAGGTTGGCCTAACACAGAAAAATTACTGTGATCACTATAATTTCAATAGAAACGTCAAGAACAAGCACTAGATACTTCATCCTGAGTTGAGACCTAAAAATCAAAGGAATAACCAGGGAAGGAATGACAAAAAGGCCATGTTGATAGTGCAACAGGTAGAAGACCTTCCAGAGTTGAAGCAACCTTACACTACACTTGCCTTCATGACTTCACCAATAGATGTTGTAGATGCTTACAATCGTGAAGAGCTGTTCCATTTGAACATTCAAGTGAAACAGAGTGTTGTACAAGTAATTATCGATCCTGTAAGTTAAAAGAATCTAATTTCGGAAGCTCTAGTGAAGAAGGTAGGCTTAGAAACAATGCCTCACTCTAAGCCTTACCCACTAGGCTATATTCAGAAGGACATTAACATACAGATTACAAAGTAATATACCTTCAAATTTGCAATCACTAATCGTTACATCAATGAAGTGACATGTAAGGTGGTTCTGTTGGACATATGCCAAGTTATATTGGGTAGTCCATATTTATGAGATCGTGATACAATTCATTACAGGAGGCTTCACAAATATCATTTGGTGAAGGATGGAAAGGAGTTTCACATCAACGCTTGTAAGCCCCAAACTACGAAAAATTTGCTAATAGTTAACCATACTAAGCGATTAGTTAAATCTTATAGACAATTCATCTTATTAATGATTAGACCAGAAGATCAATGTGCCGATGTTGTCACTTTGTCAACGGTGACTTTAACACCTTCATAATGTTTCGATAATAGAAAATTGCAGAAGGATTTTAAGGATCTTTTTCAAGATGTGCAAGGATTACCACCGTGAAGAGTTGTAGAACATGAAATTTAGTTTGTAGGAGATTCACCTCCACCAAACTTGGGTTTATATCGCACCTCTCTGACAAAAAAGTAAAGAAATCAATAAGCAAATACAAGTACTTCTTGAATAAGGAGTTATCAAAACTAGCTGCTCACCATGTGGTTCACCAATGCTACTTGTGCCCAAGAAAGATGAAGGATGGCGCATGTGCATGGATTATAGAGCACTTAACAAAATTACTATCAAGAATCAGTATCTGCTACCAAGGATTACTGATCTCTTAGGTTAACTGCATAGCGCTCGCTTTTTCACTAAACTTGATTTGAAATCAGGTTATCATAAGGTACACATCCATGAAAAAGATACTCAAAAAACTGCTTTTAAGATGAAGCAGGGATTGTTTAAGTGGTTGGTTATGCCATTCGGACTATGTAATGCTCTAGCTGCCTTTATACAGCTAATGAATAAAGTAATTCACCCTTTAATTGATGACTTTGTCATTATCTATCTAGATGACATACTAATCTACAGCATCACATGGGAGGAACATCTTCGTCATATTGCTCAAGTTATAAAGGTTTTACAAGCTAGTCAACTACAATTGAACATGAAGAAATGTGAATATGGGAAGCAAGAGCTTGTCTACCTAGGGTTCATTGTTGGTGTAGGAAAGCTCAAAGTGGATCTAAAGAAAGTAAAAGTTATCAATTAATGGCCCACACCCCATTCAGTGACCGAAGTTCGAAGCTTTATAGGTGCATGCCAATATTTGGAAATTTTATTAGACATTTTTCTCTAATTGCAACACCATTACATTCTCTCACGAAGGCCAATCAAAAGTTTGAATGGTCGAAGAAATATGAAGAATCCTTCCAGTTATTAAAACAAAAGATTACTCAAGCCCTAGTGTTAGCATTGCCAAATTTGCAGAAAGCATTTGAAGTAGAAGCAGATGCATTTAACTATGCAATAGGAGCCATATTATTTCAGTATGGCAAACTAATTGCATACCATTCTTAGATGTTCATCCAACTTATGACAAGGAGCTATATGCCTTGCACCAAGCAGTGAGGCATTGGAGAGCTTACTTGTTAGGGAAGGAAGTAGTGGTACACTTTGATCATAAGCCTCTTCAGTATCTAACTACACAATCGAAGTTACAACAAGCTCGACATATGAAATGGATGTCTTACCTACAACAATTCAATATTGTCATTAAGTATAAGAAGGGAATGAATAATAAGTTGGTGGATATGTTATCTCGACCCCCTACACTAATAAGTTTCATATTATTGGTGGCTATACAAATCCAACCTATGGTTCCTTTTAAGTACGCCAAAAGGTATGACACAGACACTGATTTTAGTTTAGCTCATGCTAAGCTACAACAAAGGAAGACCAGCGAGTTTCAACTGAAGGATGGAATAATGTACAAAGGAGCACTATTATGCATACTAGAAGATGGAGATAGATTGCAGTGGATTTATAAAGCTTATACTTCCAAAATTGCATGACATTTTGAAGTAAAGAAAAATTTACTGAATCTTCATCGATATGTCTTTTGGCTAAAGATGCACTTAGATGTCTCTCGGTATATACGAGATTGTGTTCTATGTAACACCTTAAAGCCTTCCAATAGGAAGTTAGGACTATATCTTCCACTGTCAGTACCTAACCGACCTTGGGAGAGCATTTCAATGGACTCTATTGGAGGATTGCCTAAAACCAAGTTCGAAAATGATTACTTGTTCGTAGTTGTGGATCATTTCAGTAAGATGGTAATACTTATTCCATGCAAGAATACTGTCACAAGAGAAGGGGCAGCTAAATTACTTTTCCACAATGCTTGGAAATATTTTGGCCTCCCAACATCAATTATATCAGACAGAGATAGTCGATTCTTAGGCTATTTATGGAGGTCCTTATAGGGACTGATGGATACCAGGTTCAAGCACAGTACTGCTTTTCATCCACAGACGGATGGACAAATAGAGATTGTTAATCAGACTATGGTATATTTATTAAGGGGTTACAATTCCAAGCATCCAAAAATATGGGATGAAAGTCTCCCCTACTTACAGTTTGCTTTTAACCCAGTAATTCATGGCTCCACACTGAAATCTTCTTTTGAGGTTTATTTGGATTACTTGCTTTAAAGCCCTTTTGACATGGCATTCACTACAGGTGACAAACCGTTAAGTGGAAAGGAAGAAGAAGAACATGTTCGAGCACAGAAATTTCTTGAACAAGTTAGAAAGATTCACTCAAAAGTGGAAGCATAACTGTAACATTCTCAACAAAAATATAAAGCTCACTGTAGACGGTGGGGTTTAGCGCACATCCAAGTTTTATTACAACCACGACACTGTTTAAGCTCAAGGCTCGAGGGAACGCACTACTATAACACAAAGATATAGTATGGAGATGAGGAGTCGCCATCCAGGGTAATAACTGGGACAATTCAATGATGGTGATAACTAGATTCTCTAAAAGAAAGTTAGTACCATAACCAGGAAGATTTTGGATACAAAATACCAACTTCTTTCAGTCTCATATTCATTTAAAATTACTTTATGAATTACTATCTTATCCTTTATTTACATGCAATTTCATATAAACCCTTGTTTTAACAATCAACTCGAGGCAAACTAGTCATGAAAAAGTGTTTAAACAATGCACTCATTTAAGCTTGTAATCCCTTAAATTAGTCTAATCTACATTGATTTTAATTAGGTGGGCTAAATCTACATGTTTTAATTTACAAGTGAGCCTAAAAAAAGCTAATGGGCTTAATTCCTACTCAATTTTAATTAAGTGAGTCTAAGTCTATTTATTTTAATTATAAAATGATCCTAAGTCTACAAATTATGAAAAAGCTTTAAAATTAATGGGCTAAGTCTAGATTAATTTTAATTTAACTAAATGGGCCTATGTCTAAATTAACTAGGTGAGCCTAAATTATTTCTAACCTAAAAATCTAATTAATTATGGGCCTAAA
>CATIWM010036972.1:0-10515 GCA_949671775.1 Mallotus repandus | reverse complement strand
GCACGCCTAATGGGACTCTTGTATGCCTGTATAGACAAGATCATAGAAGATCAAACATATGGAGCTCTCAAGAAGTGAAGTTTTAAGAGAGAACCACTCCAGGTTCACAGATGCAATTGGTCAAATGTCTAAGATGCTTATTCCATTCATTGAAAGATTTGAAGCAATAAATCGGCATATGGAAGAAATTAATGTGGGTTTACGTCATTTGGTGTCCATTTTTAAAGGAAGACAGATTACAGAGGATCCTAGATGAATTTATAAAGATCAAATAAGAGGATACCTATACTGGCAAAATAACAAATTTCAGGCTCTAAGGAGGCCAGATAGCAAGTTAGCAAATGATGAAGGACGATTAATCTATCAAAATTCTTGGAGATTAGGTACTGACTTCACCTTTGATCAATACAATTGGGTGAGAAAATAGGGGCTCCTATTAAACATGATGAGATAGATTGGGCTCAATTACCTTATCATGAATATAGACCTCTTAAGACTGATCAGTTTTCTAGTAATTATGGTATAGAGACAAAGCTTAGGGCACCTATTGAATATGACAAGGCCCCATCACTTTGTTCCAAATATAGGCCTTACAAGGACGATTGGCCACCTAGTAATTATGATAAGACAATAAAACTAGGGGCACTAATTTAACATAATGAGATGTATGAGGTCCCTATACTTTATGACTATATGCCTTCTAAGACCTATCACCTTGCTAATAGTGGTAGGATGCTAAAACTAAGGACACATGATAAACCTGAAATAAATAGGAGACTTCAAATCGATGCACATCCTTAGTAGTATGAATCTAGGCCACCTGAGACCGATCAAATTTCTTTATAGGGCACTCCAGAAATAATTTATGTTTATTTAAAACCCATTCCTAGACCTACATATCAGTCTGATCTTGAAGAAGCTCGAACAAGGGCCGTCACATCCCCAACTCGCCATGAAATCTTCTAATTTCCAACTAAAGACCGACCAGAAAAAATTTGGTTAAGCTCTAGAGTGAGGAATTTAAAAGGATGGCATGGGTATAATCCTAAAAAGTCAAAGGGACCTTAAGTTGCAAGTGACAAAGTGAGGAAGAAAAAGTAGTGTGACCAATGGTTTTATGAAACAAAAGGGGGCACAACTAAAATGTACAAGGTGGATCCCTTTGAAAAGTTGCTCTTTGAATTAAATGTGCTCAAGAGGACCAAGTTCAAAGGCTTGGGGACATGCTGTCTAGAATTTTAGCATTTGATAAAGTCATGGCCTCTTAAGACTGATAATTCTTTGACTGATGTACACTAGAAGACGAGATACAAAGGCGATCAACATGCAAAGTGAAAGGTAAAACATTAACCCTATAAAATTAGTTCATGATCGATTAAAAAAAAGATTATGCATGAGCAGAATTTGATCATAGACAGATTATGCATTAATGGCTTCATTTAAAAGTTTTAATCGGTCAAAGAGTAATAATGGTTAGTAACTTGGTATGGTGGCATTACTAATAGTTTTGATTGGTCACAAGACTGAATGTTTATTTTCAAATAATATTCGATCATTAAAAAATATTATTATGAGCCATGGTGATGAGGCCGATAATACAAAATATATTTGTTATATGCTCGGTCAACACGATTTAAATTTTTAAGACCGATTATTTAAATTAATTGTGAGTTTCAAGTTTCAAGTTTTCATACTAGTTGGTCATGAATGTTCATTACATGAATTAATTCATTGCTAGTGGAGGTGAGCTATGGCCAATTAAAAAAAGGGTCGAACTACTCTTAATCGGTCATAAGTGGTTATGGAAACTTGAGTTGACTAAGTTAATCATATAGATGATGGCCAAATGCAAAAAAACGCTAATGGCCATGGAAGAAAGGGCCATGGTACAAGGTTGTAATCAGCCAAAGTTGTGGCCATGTGATGCAAATTAATCGGCCAAAGTTAATGGCTATGAGGCAAAGTTAATGGCCAAAGTTAGACTGACTAAAAAAAAGAACTTAATGTTAATCAGTCATAATGTTAATGGCTAGGGAAGTATTGATGATGGCCATTTCATCATTAAGTCATAAGAAAAGCTTGTAGAGTTTGACCATAAGCTAATGACAACTTTAGTGAAGCCATTAATGTCAAATGCCATGGTTTTATCGACAATGAGAATGTTTTGAAAACGAACTTGATTGATTTAAGGTCTTTACAAACAAATAATAGGACAATTAAATATATTTGGTTGCAAAAATGATGAAATGAAGTTTTTGTGAGGATCGATCATGCATGGAAGCTTTACAGGTTGAAAAGTTTAAGGCTGAAGCATTTTTAATGTACATTCGATCACTAATTGGTTCATTAAGATCTTCATATCCATGCCATTCAACATATTTGTCATGATCAAAATTTTTCTCATCGGTCATAAAATTTTTAAATGTAAAGATCGTTTTAAGTTATTTTGACTGATAAAAAAATTAATTAATTTAGACCAATTGAAAAATTTGATCAGTAGTTCAAACAAAGATATTTGGACCAGATTATATGTGCATGATCTTCATTTACAGTCGGCCTTTAAGTCATATCCTAGGGGGCATTGTTTGTACATGTCCAAATATTTTTGGTAGAGTTTGGATCGACTCAAATGGTCCAAAGCAGGCCTAGCTTACAACTCAATAGGCTTGGCCTGTTCCTGAAAGCCCATGCTTTTGTTTAAATGAAGGTTATGGTGATAAAGTGGGCACAAGCTATTATGGGAAGGTCTCCTATAATTCCTTTCAATATAGATTATTCCTTTACATCAATTTAGGAAGGTTTATATTATGATTTATTTGCTTATTATAATTTAGGAAGGTTTATATTATGATTTATTTCCTTATTGTAATTTAGGAAGGTTTATATTAGGAATTCGAGCTCCAGGGCTTATAAAAGCCAAAATCCCTGCATTGTAAGGGCTCTCCAACATTTTTCAACAAATCAAATTATAATATTCTCTCTTTATCAGACTCTGCATCTATTTATCTTGATCTCGGTGATCAAAGTTTCCCGGTGAGACCAACCTCCTATTTAATCCAAATCAAATAGATTAGAAGGGACTTGGACCTGTTTCTTGGCTCATCACCACCCCGAGTTGGTGATAGAACTCATTGTTTTCCATCCCATTTTCTGTGATATTGTAAAAGGCTCACATAGCCCCATTTCAAATAGTTTAAAGGTTTTTGGGCCGATTCTCATTCAGTTTTGAGGCCTCTAGATATTTTCAAACAACTTGAGGTTGAGTGTTTCCCAAGTGGAGGGGACTGGCATAGAACATATAGTTGACTTGTATATGGATTGGGTAAAGAGGCAAAAGGCAAAACGTGCAACCTACTAGACCTAAAATATTTCATTTCTAGACTTTTATTTTATTTATATCCTATATTGTTTAGGATTTTTATTTTATTCTTTTTTATTTTCCCAAATTGGTTTGTATTTGACTTTCCTATCTTAGTTAGGATCTTGTTTTACTTTCTATTAAAACTAGGGTTAATGGGTTATGTCACTCTATTAATAGGTAGATTGTTCTCTCATAAATCAACTATTGAATAATACAAGAATTTTCTTTCAGGTTTTCTTAAATTTCTATGTTAAAACTTGTTTATTTTTCTTTAAGGCTTATTTGTGTACTAATTTTATTTATTTTCACACTAGCTCACTGCATGAGAATCCCCACCCCTTACTTTCCCTATTGTGAAGAATTAACCATTTCAACTAATTAACTTCAAGCAATTAACAAAAAAAATGTTCGCGTACATAGCCTGTGTGGACCGACCTCTATATGTGTTATTTTAACTTCTAAGTCATTTACTTTAAAATTAATTTTTATTACACACACTTATGACATTTATTTGCACACAAATAGAACAAAATACTAGAAGAGCAAAGGAGAGAGAGAAAGAGAGTGAGTTCAAAATAACTATAAACCCTTATATACTAATTAATTAATTAATTGCATAATAAAAGAGTAATGAGAATGGAATTACATATTCATGGAGGAGAATAATACAATTACATATGAATTTAAAATTTTGTCACAATTTTTGTGATGTTTCTGTTTCCTCTTAGAAATATGGTACAATACATACTGAGCCCCTAAACTTAGCAGTTTTTGCTATTTAGACATATATACATACATTTTTGCCATTTGAACACCTCAACCTACCAAAAGCATAACTTATAAACTACTTTTTACATAGGTGGCATGGAATGTGACTGACGAATATAATGACTCTTTTCCTATTTGTTCTCAGTCACTTCTTCTCTTCGTTTCCTCCCATTTTCAATTTATTTTCTTATCTTCTTCTCATCTACTCACCACTCGATTCTAAACTTCTCGTTCTTGTATTTTTACTTTTGTCATCTTTGATAATTATCTTAGGTGAGTCTATAATTGGCATCGGCATCACAGAGGACCATGGCATCACAAAGTAGCTTTTCTATGCACAATGAATTTTTAATACCTATATATGGTTGCAATGAAACAATTGTGTTGAAAATGTCTCAAACAAAAGCAAATCAAGGACAAAGGTTTCTCGATTGTCCTTAATTTAGTGTAAATAATATGTTTCTTACTATTATTTGGCGAAATTAAGGTACGGGTATTAAAATTGGAAAAAAATTGCTTGATTTTTAACAGGTTGGAAGGCAACAACCACGTGGTTATTTTCAGTGGTATAATCTAGTAGTGCTGGATCACTTAAAAAGATCATTTTCAAGGTTGATAAATAGAGCTAAGTAGGCTGAATTGCAAAGGGACAAAGCAAGAGTAAAAGCAAGAAAACTGATGTTGGTTGTTTTTGTGTTGAGTATGATTGTACTAATGCAAATTATATGTAATAGGTTCTGTTAGTTTGGTTGTTGTGTTAAGTTAGATTGTTATGAAACTAAAATGATTATTAGGAGTAGTTATACTTATGTTGTTGTCCATGTAATGTAATGAACCATTTTTTTAATGAAATGGAAGATGTGAAATTGTGAAAGATATTATGTTAGATCTTCAATATTGTAATAACATGAATAACTAGTTGAAGCATTGAGCTAATAAACTGCTACAAAATGTACATTACATGATATAGTTAAAGTAGTCACTACATAGCACCAACATACCTAATCAATAGTTGACTCCTCCAGCTTAACAAAATGGTTTAGTTCAACTAAACAAAAGCTGAAATATAAGTACCTAACCAAAAGTTTAACATTGGTATTAGAAGCTCACTCATGGAGCATATTTAAAATACATTTAATAAATTCTGAATAATTTTAAACTCACACTTTAAAAGAAAAGTTGCAGCTGCCTATCAACACTTCAGATTCTCCATTTAGCTTTCCCTTTGTTGTTTATAGTTGTAGGTTGACTCATACTGCAACTTAAAAAAAAGTATTAGATCTTATCGTAACTGAATTTTGATTTAGTCATCCACCTTGTCTATTTCCAACTACAGATTGAGCGTTATTTCTTCTTTGAATCTGTAATTTGGCTCTTATTTCCTACAGTTGCCTTGATGTGATTGCTTGCTTTCCTCTGAATTTCAGGCCAAGTGGATTAAATCCAATATCACTAGTTAATTCTTTACCATTTTAATATTTCTATAGTCAATCACTCGACTGGTTTTTAAACCAACCTATCAAGCCACATTTGACCATATAATTTTCATAAGCATATTAAAGCTTCTAATAATGTATAAACACATTATTAACACAACTTATTCAGTCATATATTAGCACATACTTACTTTTTTAAGAGTCAACCTAGTTTTAAGGTTGGTGTACACACCAAACCCTTCTACTTTTCCCTTTTTCAAGGATGATGGTGCAATTTCAGAGCAGGATCTTTTACGTTTAGCAATACTAGAGCTTCCAATTCTTCTCTCTCACTTGCCCTAGTATTTTCTCTCATTTACACACCACTTGCACTTTGGGTTGTCCTTTGCATCTAACATCATATTTTTAGAAAATCAGGAAAGGTTCACACACTTTAAATAGAAATTAACATAGATAGGTGTAAATATTAAACCTGAGTTTGATTTTCAATAGTTTGATCAATAACATTTTAAGTATTGACAACTTGATTATGAAGAACAGAGCCATATTTCACTAAGCAAACATAATATAGTAATGTCCAACAACTTCAAAAATAACACATATTACCTAATTCCCACCATTCAAAATCTCTTTACACCATTTTTTTTATTGTGACCTTGCTATTTTCATTTGCTACAAGTCATATTTGCTCATTTTCTTGGAAATTTGCTAAGTTTTTTTATTCATTTCTAGGCTTTCTTCTGTTTCTCTTTAGTCTACTTGGTATGACTTTGAATAGTGGTGGTTCAATTAAAGAATGGTCTCTTGGCTACCACATTCTAATGCCAGGTATAGGCTGAATGAAATGTGAGTACGTCTTCAAGTATGTTTCCTTGTGATACCATTTTACTATATAATCTATTGGCTCTAAATTTCTATATTGCAAAGCACGTATGGCATGTGCACAGGGATACCTTTCAACTGCCATGATCTGCAGCTACAAGTTTCTTTCCTCAGGTCCACTTTATGTCCATATGGCCCATCTTGAACCTAAAGACCAACATCTCAATTCCATATAATATCATACTCCATTGCATGCTCCTTATTTTTTTTATAACCTTGCCATAGCTATGGTTGCAATACCATATATCCATATGTTTACAAAATCTCTCATTGCTTGAATTCTTTGCATTGTTTTAGTTCTAATCTCATTCAATATTGTGATAATTGACTTATGCCTAAATACTAAAATCTAAGCATTAAAAGTGTCATACATATTATTTTCCACAGCATCACATTTTATTTGAGTACCTTAATAAACCCTTACCCAATTTTCCTTATTATAACATAAAACATCCTCCATAATCTTGTTTCCTAATTTATTCAATTTCTCCAAATTATCCTTTAATTCCACTTCAAAACTATTCCTAGCACACATCTAAAATCTCTTTTTTCTCTCTTTACCTCGCCAATTTTTTGTCCAGTTAGACCAAATGTGCCTAGCA
Organism: Mallotus repandus; assembly: GCA_949671775.1. Classification (NCBI taxonomy): domain Eukaryota; kingdom Viridiplantae; phylum Streptophyta; class Magnoliopsida; order Malpighiales; family Euphorbiaceae; genus Mallotus; species Mallotus repandus. The sequence goes on along the minus strand of CATIWM010036972.1, from coordinate 3,466 downwards.
CACATTCTATGTTCAATATTAAGCAGTTCCTCTAATGCAGCATGTACTAATCCCTATATTTACCAAATTTTAAAATTTGGAAATAAAGAAATAAACTAAATATTTAAAGAATGTAAAAATAAAATGTAAAGACTAACCTTTTGCATATCAGTCATAATGACAAATCCTTCTCCATTTCCCATTTGGAGATCATCTTTAATAACCCTAAAGAACCACTTCTATGTGTCCTTACATTCCACTTACACTATAGCCCAAGCCAATGGATACATCTATCCATGCCATCTTTTACAACCGCAGCTAGAAGCCACCCTTATAGACCCCCTTTAAAAAAGCAGCAATTCAATCCAATTACTTTCCTACAACCTTTAATAAAACCCTATTTTAATGCATTTAAGCACATATAAAACCTGTTAAATACAACTTTTTGCAGCTGACTGGTATCAGTCTTCACAAAATAGGTGCTACCTAGGTTTGAAGCCATTACTTCATCTACATACCATTGAAGCTTATTATATTCCTTAATGTAATCACCCATGAATTGAGACATTATAAGAAATTTTGCCCTTCTGTAGACTATTGTCCCCACTTTCACTTTGAGTTACTTTTTACAAAGCTCTTGTAGTTCCTACAACTTAATTGAAGGTTGTGACATTATTCTATCTTTGTAATGTCTTACAATGAATTTTGATGTACACAACTTATTCTTATTTTTTCTCCAAAAATTATGCACATGATTACTTGTCTTCATCGTGAAATCATTTGTATGGCTATCAATGCTCCCACTAATGAACCATTTGCACACTTTTTCTTTGCATTTTGCCCTTACTCGACCTATTTCATTTGGTCTCATTTTCAACTGTACTTCCCTCGTAACATCATATTTTGTAATTTTCTCCCTGAATTGCATAGCATTCTCAAAAAACCATGTCGATTTCCCATAAAGGTATGTGACACTTTGGATCATATTCAACCCTTATATTGTCTTCTATCGGTCACCTCATCATCACTGCATTTTTCAGCAACACTCATTTCAAACCATAGGTCATTACCATAAAAGTATTTCTCCTCCCCACCAACTTTGCCTCCAAACCTATTGCTAGATGGACCAATATCCCCATAGCCAACATCAACTCCAACTTCTCCTAATTGAATATGATTTGTATATGCACCTACACCAGTATACTTATTTGGCCTTCTCTGCCTATATTTCCTTATCTTTTTTCTTGCAGCAATATCTTCTTCATTAATATCACTTCCTTCAACTTCAGCATTCTCTATATCCTCTTTTGCAGGTAGCTCACTATAAGTGTCACTTTCTTCTTTACAACTTTCATCTTCTTTTATCTTAGCATCATTAGGGTCTGGTTTAGCATTGTCACATACATGCTCCTCACAAGGTTGTTCTTCTACTTCAAGCACCTCAAAAGGATGTTCAGTAACTATAGACACCTCAGATGGTTGTTCTTATGCTGCAGACACAACAGAAGCTTGTTCTTATGCAACAGACACCTCAGAAGCTTGTTCTTGTGTTGCAAACACCTCAAAGAACTTGTTTGTGCTCTATCCTCTTTTCCTATTTTTTGTGCTTTTCACTTAGTTTTGCCTCTTTTCTTTTGTACACTCTTACCTTTTGCTTTTCTTTTCTTTTTTATATCTCTCCCAGTGGAAGATGATGTTGCCCTAATATTTTTTTCTTTACTATTTGGCTCACTTAAGGCTTGTGGGACAACATTTTTCCCACTCCCAAATTTAAAACCTTTTACATGATTCCATCTCCATCACTCAGCAACTTCAACATGGCCATAACTTCTTTGTCATCTTTAATTAATCTTAACCCATTAGCTAAAGCAAGTCCTGGCACCCTATAAGACATTTAAATCTTACTGTATCCTAATATTTCAACTTTATCCTCCAAGTCCAAATACCCTATCCTATCTGCATCCAACCCATGTTTAGGCATAATGTGTCCACCTAAATAAACTATTGTCTCTCCCATATTAGCAAACCGGCCACCATAATGATAGTAGATTGAAAATGTGTCCATTCTGTTAATGAATATATACATTACTATATAGACATAACTTTTAACCAAATAAGCTCAAATGCAATTAAAAATTTTATTGATCAAACCACAAATAAAGACTAGGAAAAAGGAAATTCTTTTACTTTATGCACTAAATAATGACAAATAACAACTACCAAAGAGAATATTCATTATTTTGAGACCAATTTATGCATGTCCAAAAAAAAACCAAAATTAACCCAACAAATACCAAAAATACACAGTCTATTAACAACAAAGATTCAACAAATTGTAAGGGTAAAAAAAATACCTTGATTCAGTTCTTAAACCTCCAATCTTTGTACAACCACAGAGCTTTTCTTCCAACTTTTTCTTTTAAGCTATCGACAGTTCCTCTTGCTTTTAAGCTATCCATAGTACCTCTTGCTTTTGAGCTATATACTATTGTTAATGCAATGGTTTGTCATTTACAAGCTATGGTGATTGAGAGATGACATTTTATTATCATTTGGGGATTTTGTTTTCCTTTTGCATTTTGTTTTCATTTTGTCAAAATCTTAATAAGAATATATTGTCATTTCAAACAAATTGTTTCAAATTTCAGTGATTTGTGATAGAGGAGGAAATTAGGGTTACAATTTGGGGATTTCATCATTTTTCCATTTTTTTTTTTCGTTTTCATACGTGTCTTACATACGTAGAAGCCATGTCAGACTAGTGTAAAACACACGCTTCTTCTATTTGTTACTTGGGTGGTAAGTAGTTTATAAGTTATACTTTTGGCAAGTTGAGGTGTTCAAATGGAAAAAATATAAGTACTGGTGTCTAAATGAAAGAAAAAACAGCCAAGTTCAGGAGGTTTCGTAAGTATTGTGCCTAAAAATATTTTAGGATATTTTTTTTATTTCATATGAAATTAATTTTTCATATCCTCAAATTTCAAATTTTCTCTCATTTCTAACTTATCTTAATTCTATCCACCTTTAGTGGCTTGAAAATCTCTACTCAAACATACTCAACTAATGGTTCAGCAGTGAATTTCTTTTTAAAAAAAATTATATTCTTTTAGTTATTAAATTTTAGGATTTATCTACATAGACAAATATGCATCTATTATAAATATACTCATTAGGTAAATTTAAGTCATAAGGTCAAAGATAATTGGGGAAATTTTTTTAAAATTTATATTCTTTTAATTATTAAATTTTGGGAATTTTTTAAAAAATAGACTAAAAACCAAAAATATTTTTAAAATTAACTTTCCAAACTTTTTTCTTTCAAATATGGACCACTTTCCATTTCTCTCTTATTTTTAGGGCATTGTCTTTTTTCAAATGTTTTTATTAATATTTTTTACTATCTTCATCTTTTTTTTTCTCAATTTTTTGCTAAACATTTTTTTTCTATTTTTAAGGTACTATATTCTTTTTTTTTTCTCAATAT
>CATIWM010036937.1:0-10674 GCA_949671775.1 Mallotus repandus | reverse complement strand
AATTTCAATATCTAGAAAGAGATCACATGGATTATTAGGATTGTCTCAGAAAGCTTACATTGAGAAAATTCTTGAGAGGTTTAATATGAACAACTATTCAGCAGGTGTTGTCCCAATACAAAAAGGGGACAAATTTAGTCTTATACAATGTCCAAAGAATGGTGTGGAGCGTAAGCAAATGGAATCTATTCCATATGCTTCTGTTGTGGGCAGTTTGATGTATTTGTAAACTTGTATAAGACTTGATATTAGCTTCGCGATTGGAATGTTGGGCCAATATTAGAGTAACCCTGGTATTGATCATTAGAAAACTGTAAAGAAAGTGATGAGATACCTTCAAGGAACTAAGGATTATATGCTCACATTTAGGAAGTCTGATCAGCTAGAAGTGATTGGATATTCAGATTCAAATTTTGCTGGATGTGTTGACAGTAGAAAGTCAACTTTTGGCTATTTGTTCCTGTTAGGAGAAAGGGCAATTTCATAGAAAAGTGTCAAGCAATCTGTCATTGCCTCATCCACTATGGAAGCAGAGTTTGTTGCTTGTTATGAAGTTACAATTCATGCATTATGGTTGCAGAGCTTTATTTCATGACTTGGGGTTGTCGACACCATTACCAAGCCGTTGAAAATTTATTGTGATAATTCCGCGGTAGTTTTCTTCTCCAAAAATGACAAATATTCCAGAGGTGCTAAACATATGGAATTGAAGTACTTTGCTGTCAAGGAGGAGGTTCAGAAACAAAGAGTGTGCATTGAACATATAAGAACGAATCTTATGATTGCATATCCTTTAACTAAAGGCTTACAACCAAAGACATTTAAAGAACATGTATATAGAATGAGTCTTGGTTGTATTGAAGATTGATTATGATGATGTTATGACACTCTTAAGCTCATTAATGTGATTTGTTTCTGAATTTATCAAATTATTTCTTGTTCCTTATGCTTGTATACGCTTAATGTTTTGAACAAGAAAATTAGTGTGTCTTTAAGACAATTAAGTGAACATTAAGTTATTTATATATAACTCATGTAACCTAACTTGATAAGTTGCTAGTGTAGTAGTATATGGAAGGGAGTATGCAATTTGTAAGTGTATGACCGCCATAACTCTCATTATGTAAATTATCATGTTAAGGTTAATCATGATGGAAGAATGACATTATGAAATTTAATTATGCGCACCTAATGTTTACACAATTAAATATTAACGTTATGAACTATCGGACCAAGTGGGAGAATGTTAGATGTGGTCCGAAAGTTTAGGCTCATATTTAATATTTAATTTAGTTTCCTATTTGGTTAGGGTTATTATTTAATAGTGAAATAAATATAAGCCATTGATTTTGGTATTTGATGGACGTACCAGATTTAAAGTTATCAATATATATAAATTGATGCTCTCTCCACCTATTATGGGTTAGCAGACTAAAATCCATCTAATTCTCTGCTACGTGAAAATTAAGGTTAAGGGAGAGAAACCAGTTTAACAAAAACCTAAAATTTGATTCAAGTCTCTCTACGATATGATGAATTCCGCATCAAGTAAGTATTTTTATACTCTATTTATGTAGCAAATTATTTATTTAAGATCCTATGTTTTATGATCATGTTTGTTTTGCATAATGATTATGTTAGTTTTACAATATCTACAACACATCTAACATTACAAAACAATAAAGTAGATATAAAATGAAGATCCTGCGAAATTGCTAGTTTTCATCCCACAACAGGATATAGTCCCTCCACTCCATGCTGAAAAAAAAAATTTATAAATTGAAGATGAAAATGTATAGCATAAAGATTAGTGTCACAACCAGTAACATGAATAGTATATCGTCAAATTCATTTTAAATTTTTAGATTTCATTATTTTAATTAATTATTTAAAAAAAATAGAATTTTAAAAAAATGAAAAATTCAAAATTTTTTGACAAAACTTGAAGATGAAATAGAAATTAAAAAAAATATATCATATAGCGAGTCGTAATGTCACAATCTGCTCTACATATCGTGGTTCAAATGTAAATGTCATTGTCATTTACTGGAAAAAAAAAAAAAATGTCATTAACTTGTGGTATAAGTAATATATATACATAATTTCAATACTGAGTATTTTTTTTATTAATAAAAAAGACATCACAGGTGAAGAGCTGCATGGCTGGAACAGTTCTTCTTAGGTGAAATTTAATTTCACTAATTAAACGATAGAATGCGAACCGACTAAAGCTGCACATTTTTTTAACATTGAGGAGACATATTCTCCAGCCGTGTAGCTAAAAAGAAGACCACAATAGATTTATTTTTGTTTTTAATTAAGAGGAAAAAGAAAAGAAAACAAAAAGCCTGGAGAGAGAGAGCCGAAAGCAACTGAATATTTTCTTGTATGTTGCGTTGCCGGGCATAGAATGGATTGAAGGAGCTTCCTCTCCTTCCATGCAAGATGGCATTATTATATACGTTGGCCCAGGCTGTAGAGAATTGTCAAAATCTTTGCTAAATTACTAAAATTTTCGTCGCCCCACGTGCATGGCAATGTGCACCCCACAGGTCCCACGACTCTGTCCCTTTGTCTATTATACTCTCTATGCCATCTGGGCATATGGAGTGAGAAATGTGATTTATATTTGCATAGACTCTCACAGATTAATCCATTTTTTCCATCATGAACTTTTTGGCATATACATGAGACTTTTCCATTTCTAGATCTTGTATCCATCATTAATTGTACTATTTCTCTGTTAATACACATCAGAAAGATTGCTTAGTGAAAAAAAAGGGGAAATATAAAAATATATAATTTTCTTAATTTACCTTTTGAAAATATAAAAAATATCAGACTAATCTATATATGAAATTAAGATTTTTTTGACCGACATATATGAAATTAAGATTGATTCATAAATTTTTTTTCTTTTACTTTTTTATGTTATGATTAGATAATATCATTTATCCACTTTTACTATACATTATGTTAAAGTTCATTTTTTGGTAAAAAAAAAAAAAGTTAAAGTTCATTTGCTAATCACACTACCTTATTCGACTGGTTTGAGCAAGTCAAGTGACTGCTTAAGTTGTCATTACTTCTTGATTAACTTGCATATAAATGCAATCCGATATTGATATTTGGTTTTACATGAAACCCTTTTCGCCTTCATTTGCTAATAGCATCTTATAGCTATTTTCTGCAATTTTTTTTTTATGATACCATGCTATATATTCACTAATATGGCATCATTTGAAGCACAAGCACTAGCAATCAACCTGTTTGCAATAGCTCATGAAATAATATCATCATCATATATATATACATGGTATCATTATCACATAGTATGCTAGCAATCAATAAAGCACCATGATCAGAAATATGCATGCAGCCTGGTTAATTGATGGGAATCTGATCATCATTATATTAAATTTTGTTCTTGATTCAACTCCTACAAACAACATAAGAAGACAAAAACAACATAACATAATATATATATATATATATATATATCGTAAACTTCTAGCCTCTTAACTTCTCTTCTGATCTCTACATTTTGAGCCCAATAGGTCTAGTTGCATATCCTGCAGGATAAACCAGCAAAAAAAACAAAAAGAATATAAATCAAAAACACTTTGAAACCTATTTTCTTTTCCCCATAATCCAGCTGCTTTTTCTTACCTTGGAACCACTTTGAGCAGAAGTAGTAGCCTTATTAACATTACTAGTATTAGCACCTCTGCTTGCCATGAATCCAACATCTAATTCTTTCTTCTCATGATCTTCTCTCCCCCTTTCGGCTGTTTTCTTTGGCTTGCTGAGTTTGCTTTTGGAGCAATGCTCTCCATCATCATCAATATCATTGCTGTTGTCTTCGCACTTAAAATGAGCCATTCCTTGATGACTTGGACCAGAAGAAGCATCAGAAGCCATAGAATCATCACTATCCTCTTCCTGATAATAGTTATGTTTACCATTGTTACGGCCACCACCATGATGACGACGACGATAATTTTCTTCATCGTTGTAGCTATATCGGTTATCATCATCATCATCATCACCACCACCACCATGTAGAGAGGAGCCAAGATACATAGTCCACCCAGATTCACTGCTGTGACACTCTTCAGCTCCTCCAAAGAATTGGGAAGACGCCATACTACCACTGTAGATTAAGCAAAGAAAGAAATGGAGAAAGAAGAGGGTATAGCTAGCAGCAAAACCTTTATAAAAGAAAGAGAGATTTTGCAAGAGAATGAACAGAGACAAGAAAGATTTTTTGTGTTCTTAAATAGGATTTTGTTATAGAGCTGTATTTTGACACCTCTAAAACAGATATATGTATTTTGGACTAGTTTGCTTTTCCTACAGCAATTCTTGAAAGCTACAAGAACCCCCAAAAGAAAATGACCCAATTTATCTTTCGTGGTAAGGAGGGGTAAGTAGCCTCAAACTTCCTGGAAAACTAAAAAAAAGTGAAGTGTATATAGGTATAAGCCATTAAATATTTTCTGACTTGAATCAGCAGAAATACAGCTAGAAGATGTCATAAAGAAAGTGAAATCTAATCTTGAAAACAAAAGGCATAAATACCAAAGTTTCTTGAATTTGAAAGGACAAGAGTTGTTCACTTGGTCATTGGGGTTCTCAAGTGAAGAAACAATCCATCTTTAATTCTCTGCACAGGCCTTTAATGAAAAACGGATGATGCAGCTTTGAATGCAGAAGATATGCATATATAATATATAATTGATGAGAAGTAGTGAGGAGGAAGAGGAAGAGGAAGAGGAGGCAGAATTGCTTGCTTGGCTGGCACAGTCTAACACAAACAAAACTAAACTAAAGAGAATATAAGACTTGTTAAAAAAAAAAAAAAGAATATAAGACTTACGGGGTTTTTAAATGGGCTAGAAGAGGACCTAATTGACTACCTCATTTAGCTTTCATACAACCTTCAACGTGTTTATATTTTTGTCCTCTCATTAATGAAAAAAAAAAAAAAGGCTTTTTCACTTGTATTGTAAAAGAAAACAACTGGGAGTAGAGTAGTTTATTTATTTATTCATTTATTGAAGCCTTTAAGAGATCATAGCTCTGTATATGACAATGACAGGAGCTTATCATAGCTCTCTACCTTCTGCTATATATTCTGCTCTTCTGTTCTTCCTTAGGAAAAAAGCAGAATTATATGTGCCTTAATTTGGTATTTTCTGGAGTAGGATTGGAACTTTTTGTTATAATCCAATTATTTGCTAGTAGATTCATTTGTATTAAGTGTATATACCGACAAAAGATCTATGTTTAAATGAAACTCAAGATAACTAAGTTTAATGATTTTTCAGTTTTTTTTTTCCGAACTAGCACTATTTAGATTCAACTAAAGTTTAATTAAATTTGGTTTAACTCAGGGTAGAAATCAATTAATTTAACATAACTACATATATCATGATTTATCTAAAATGTCATTTAAGTAAAAATAATTCATGTCAGCTAATTTCGACAGTTGTTAATAAAATTTATGTTAATTTAATGGTAAAGATGTATGCTATATTTTATTGAAAACTATAAATATACTCTTATATAAAAATAATTTTTATTTTTTTTTAACATGAATACAATTTGATGTTGATAAGGTATTATACATTTAAAGAAGAATTTCTAAAATTTGAGAAAAATTTATCTTATTTACTAATACAAATAATTAACTCCTAACAACACAAGAGGAAAGAAAATTTTTTATCTTATTTACAAATATGGATGTTATTGGATTTGCGACAAAAAAATCTTTTGTTGACAAGTGATTTATGTTTGAGTTATAAATAATTGACAAGTGCCTTATTTTTTTTATAACTATTTATTTTATCATTCATTTATTAATGAGATGCAATATATTTTTATTTTTATTTATAGTATATATCTTAATATTGAATAAATGATATATATTTTAAACGGTGTATTTTATCATACTTTATTTTTTAAAAAATAAAATATATTTTATTAATAACTATCATTAGATTATAAAAAATATTTGTAAAATAAAATTAACTAAAATAAGAATTTCATCCAACGATGAAAGAATTTCTCATTTTACACATTTTATATTTAATAAATGAAAAAATGATATATACCACAAAAATTCAACAGTTTTTTTTTTTTTTTTTTTTAACCAAAATTCAACAGTTAAGAGTGAGTAGGTAAGAATTTTTAATCACTTCTATGATTAATACTATAGAACAAAGGGCTACTACTTCATTTGTCCAATTAATGCCTTCCAACATATAAGTAAATAAATAGGTAATGAGAGAAGACAGAAAGTCTTTGAAGGCACAAGGATCATGTCAATAGGGTAATCAGGTGTTAAATTCTGATAGGATGAATTTCAAGTGTTAAATTCTGATAGGATGAATTAAGTAGCATAGTTTCGACCTTTCTGATTGTCAAGTTGATGCCGAAGCTTCTGAATGTTACCTCAATCTTTTACCCCAACCCCCTTAATTTCCTTTTTAATATAAGCAGAAGTAGGTAGTGATGAGGTGATTTAATATTTGATCAGACAGACAACTTCCACAATTTACTTCTGCATTCATTTCTGAAGTGATTTTTGCAACATTTGAAATGACCCCCTTTTTTCTACTCCAATTTTTACTTTCTTTCTTTTCCCTTAACTTCAAATAAGATTAAAATAAAAAGCTATAAGGGTATAAAATATTTTTACAACATTTACCCCAATTCAAATTTAATACTAATAAATAATAAGTGGTAAATCTTCTCTAAGGATATTTTAAGATGTAAAATTTAATTTTTGTCGTTGTTGATTTAAAAATGAAAGGGTTGTTTCCTATTGTATCGTCCATCAAAACTTATATCATATACCTCTCTATTAAAAAAAAAATGATAAACTTCATTAATATTAAAATTCTTATGATGATCACTGAAAGTGATTATAAAAAAAATGTAAAATTTGTTAGAAATTACAGCAAATAAACAAAATAGAAAGAAGAGCAAGAAAGAATAAATAGTGTCGGAGAAGTGCAGAACAAATTGTGCTTAAGGATTTATTTGTTGTGTATGCAAATATCTGCCAGTATTCAACAAATCTTTTCAGCCTACTCTATTGATACTAGGCGTCTAGAGTCTGCAAATTAATGAATTTAATTACCTCAGCTAGCAAAGAAATAAATACAAAACATTTTAAAAATTTGTAACCAAAAATATTTGAGTGAATGACGTTAATAATAATAAATACAAAACATTTTGAAAATTTGTAATAGAAAAATTTGACTAAATGACATTAATAATAGTAAAAATTGGCATCAATAATAGAGATTAAGAAATGTTAAAAAAAATAGAGATTAAGAAGTTACAAAGGTTTTTAATTCGAATTCATTATAAAAATTAATTAAGTTGGATTGTGTTTTTGAAATATTTATATACATTGTGTTTGTCATTTTTGCATATAATTTTTTTTTCCTAATTTTTTTGGATAAGGACAATTTTGATTCATGTGGTTTTACTTTTTAGCAAAATTTGTCTTGTGAGTTTTTTTTTTTGATTTTTAAGTACCATGTGTTTCATATTTTTTTACACTTTAGTATTATTCTAAGAAATATTATTTTAATGTAAAAATAATATACATCTTCAATGCTAAAATCATATAATGAGTAATATATCATTCAACTAATTACAATCAACTCACAAAAAATCAAATTTAGATGTATTTTTAATTTAGTTATGAATAAAAGAAAATGATTTTTAAAATAAGCTTACAATATTTTTAAAAATAACCAATTAATGAGATTGATCATAAATTTTATATAGAGTAAATTTATCATTGAAATTTAATATTATATTAACTTTTTATCATAAAATAATGATGATATTATTTAAAAGGGTATTAAAGTGTAAAAAAATATGAAGCACAAAATACTTAAAAATTAAAAAAAAATATCACAGAATTAATTTTGCTAAAAAATAAAACTATAGAGATTAAAATTGTATTTATCTTTTTTTTTTCATTGCATGTGATCTTTATTTCTCTCAACCTTAATGTTTATCTTATAGTGATCCATGGCAGATATTTTTGACTCCTGTTCTTGTGACACAATCTCTATTCAAAGATATGGTAAGATTTAAAAACTTTATGTGAGTAAAAAGGTTTTAAGTTCGCATTTTGCTTATGAATTAATAAAAATAATCGTTGCTTAAACTATTTTTCATCTTCAGTCAACACTACCAAGCAAAGCAGAAGCAGAAGCAGTGCAACTTGTTTCCTTTTTTTTTTTTTTTTTATACAAAAGGTTTATGCACTTTAACTCTTTGATTGGCAAAATCACACCAACAATGGATATGGTGTCATATCCTCACTTTTCATTGGGCACATGCAGTGCCCTTTGTCTCAATTTTAGGATTAATTCAAGCTTTCCTAATTATTTACACCTATGATTAAAGAAAATAATCGAAAGGGGTAAAGAAAAAAATAGTGAAATCCAAGATTAGTTAAGATTTTTTTTTTTTCATTTTTTCATTTTTTCTTAGCCGAGTGTTATTGATTTTATATATACCAAATTAACTATTTAAATTTTAATAACCGTATATATACAATCTCTTAAAGTTCACACTGTTATCTTCATCTAACAGGTAAATTACGAGTACAGTGGGTGGACTTAGTCCTCCTCTCTTCTTCTCCTGAATTTATAATGGTAAAAAACAAATCTCTTAAAATTTGTGACTTCACATATATACAAATTAAAAAAATTAATTCATGTGTTGGGAAAAATTCTCTCCATTAAATAGATCAATAAATATGTCAAAATAAAAAAATTAAAAAAAAAATAAATGCATACAAAATTTTATGTGATAAGCTTTTAACTGCCTACATCCATGAAAAGATACAAATTCTTCACAATACAATAAATTGTCACTCCCTTTGACATTAAACTCATATTCACAATTTTGTATCACCCTCTCATATAAACTTGAATAATACATACTCTTCTCCATCACTCTAGAAATCCTAGTGAACCTCCCTATAAATCATAGAGATAAATACCTACCCTTTTAGAAATGTTAGAAGAAAACACCCTCTAAAAAACCCTAGAGGAAATCTTCTCTAGAAACCCTAGAGAAAAATATAAGAATCCCAAAGCCCCAAGCCCCTCGAATGTTATTTTCACACCCAAGTCCCTTGATGTTATTTCCACATCAACCTCATTGATGTTATTCTTACATCAAAACATAATTCCTACTCAAACTTGCAAACTCCAAATTATCTTATACTCTTGACTTCCTGGCTTCCATTACTCAAAATTGCAAATTTTAAGTTATCTTGTGTCTCGTGGCTTTCACCACTCAAACTTGCAAACCCTAAATTATTTTGTAATATACTCTCACAATCTTGAAAAATCTTGTATTTATAAACCTCTAAAACTTTAGCTCCAAGTAATTTTATTTGGAAAATTTTAGAATGATTCCAAAATTTAATCCTTTTTCATTAATTAATTTTTTCTAATCCAAATCCAATTTGAATTTCTCAATATTTAAGTCAACAACCTAACAACATTTGTTATGACTTACATAATCAAATCAATATATGAAATGTGAAAAATGACTAAATACTATAGATGTGCCCTTCCCCTGAATTTATAATGGTAAAAAAAAAAATCTCTTACAATTTGTGACTTCACACATACAAATTTAAAAAAAAATCAATACATATGTTATAACTTACATAATCAAATCAAGATATGCAATGTGAAAAATGACTAAATAATATAGAATTGCACATCTGAAAAATTCAATCCACATGTGAAAAATGACTAAATACTATAGAATTACACATCTGGGAAATTCAATCCAAAGAATATATAAGAGAGAAAATTGAAATTATTGAATTCCGTTGTCTTAAAGTTCATTCCCGTTGTCTTCACTTAACAGTTAAACTTTTACGGATACAATGGAAGGACTTGATATCGAGTCCCTCTCTCTTTCTCCTGAATTTATAATGGTAAAAAAAAAAAAATTTAAATTCGTAACTTCACACATATACAAATTAAAAAAAAAAATCAATACATATATTATGACTTGCATAATCAAATCAAGATATACAATGGAAAAAAAAAGACTAAATACTGTAGAATTGCACATCTTGATTCAAACCAAAGAATATATCTATAATATAATATATAATATATATATATAAATGTATGAAGAGGGAGGAGAACAAGTAAAATTACAAAAAAGTCTTAACTAATTATTATATAAAAATTGGATAATTTCATCTTTTACTAATAAAAGTAAAATTAAATTAATTAAAATATAATTTTATTTTGATATATGATTTTAATTAGATAGAAAGTTTATTTCCTATTTTAATTAGATTAACTTCTATTTTATCTCTCATAAAAATTAAATTAACAAAAATATAATTCTAATTTAATTGAAAGTATGTTTTCTATTTTAATTAGGTTAAATTCTTTTTATCTCTAATAAAATAAAATTAATTAAATTGTAATTCTACTTTAATTGAAAGTATATTTCATTTTCTAATTAGGTTAATTTCTATTTTATCTATAATAAAAATAAAATTAATTAACATATAATTCTAATTTAATTGAAAGTATATTTCTTATTTTAATTATGTTAATTTCTATTAGAAATCAAATTAGATAACATAATTTTATAAGTCAT
>CATIWM010036931.1:0-13613 GCA_949671775.1 Mallotus repandus | reverse complement strand
AGTCAAGGGATAATAAAATCTAGACCTCCTTGACACCCAATGAGATGTTGCTAACGGCTTGAGCTATGAAGGGTTTATTCTGATTAATGGCGCGGATACACTTGTCACCGTTGATGTTGTTGCGCTTGTCGGTGTATCTGATGTTGCACCATCTAGTAAGTCTATTGAAGGAACAATCGATAATCGATATTGAAATTTGCTTCTATCTATAGGAGCTTTTACGATAGTGTTTTGAAAATTAGGGAAAATTATAGGGAAGGGTTCAAACGAAAGAAGTTTAGGGTTAGTGCATTTGATGGCAGGTTTGGACTTGGTAGATGAAATTTTAAAGGGATTTGAATTGTTTGCTATCTGACTGAAACCGGGAATAGAGATTTTTGAGAGTTGGAAAGTGGTGCATTGGCTATTAATGGTTTGGGGACTACCAAATTCACTGTGCAGCAAAGATCACAGTTGTTCATAGAGATCTTCCTTTTCCATTTTGATTTGACGGGTTAGATATAAGGCAAATAAGTGACTTGAAGTACACATTTCTGCTGGCTTTGTATGACTGAACGGATGATCATATTAAAATGGAAAAGGAATTAATATGATAATGTAGCCAAACTACTTAGTATTAATTATCATTGGATTGTGTCTTGTTAATAACATATTAGCTTTAATATAATGTAACTAGTAAATATGTAATAGTAATACATTAACTTATGGATTAACATATAATTTACTTTTTAGTAACACAATTGTCAACATTCATTATTTCTAATATTTTAGATTGTTATATTAACAATACAATTTAGCCTTATGCTATTTCTAACATGTATTATATTATTTTATATTTTTAGTCATCCTATAATGTGTTATATATGACAGTAATCCTAACCTAATTACGTGTTCATTTTATAGTCAACCTAACTATGTACACCTTGAACTTATAATGTGTTATATGTGACAGTCAACATATAATGTGTTATATGTGCTAGTCAACCTAATTTTGTATTCATTTTATGCATAAGTAATATGCATATTAACTTACATTGCATTTTATGCATAAGGACAACAACTCCTCCTATGTGCAATTTTATGCATAATTACAACATTTATAATGTTACAATTTATGAATATGTTAAATCTAATGTGCATAATTACAACATACTCATTTGTTATATGCATATGTACAATCTAATGTGCATAATTACAACATACTAGTAATGTGTATATACAAAAGTCAACAAAATATTATCCTATTGCATTATGAGTAAGCAATAGTATATAAAACTTGATGAAGGATGTTTACTAACATTGCAACATATCATAACATAATATCTATGCATATTTTATTGTGACATATAGTAATATTAGATGTTTCAATGTACTATTAAAATACATCACATAAAAGTGATATATATAAAAGTCAACAAAATACTAACCTTTTTCATTATCAACAAGCATATAACATATAAAACTGGGTGAAGGATGTTTCTTAACATTGTAACATATTATAACCTACTATGTATGCACATTTTATTTTGACATATAGTAATACTAGATGTGTCAATGTACTATTAAAATACATCACATAAAAAATATTATATATAAAAGTCAACAAAATACTAACATATTCCATTATAAGTAATCAATTTTATATAAAACCTGGTGAAGGATGTTTATTAACATTGCAACATATTATAACTATGTATGCACATTTTATTTTGACATACAGTAGTACCAAATGACAATAGTCAATAACACGACTACGATGAAAGTACTATTAAACTACACTTATATGTGTAAACTAATGTATATACGTTAACATAGATTTAGTATACTAGTATGTGATACAATACCTTAATATACATAATATTATTTTTTGAAATGCCTTATATGTATTTTTCCTAAAAAAAATGCCTTACATGATTGAATCAACAATATGTAACTAAAATATCCTCATTAATGTGAATTTTGGTGTATATTTTAGTTGTTATTCCATAACCAATTGGTTACGTTATGTTCAATTTACAGTCAATAACAAAAGTCAATCATATAATTCTTTTCCGAGATTGACACGACGTCGTTTATATTGACATAAACAATACGAATTAAAATCTAACATGTAAACAATAAAATTTCAAAACGACGCATCAAATATAAATCTCAGAGGATCAATATCAATAACCCTCTATTATTTAGTTTAGGTTTTTAATTTTTCTCGAATCAAACCCTTGAACCACAAAAATCGCCTTTTCATCATCTTGTCTCATTATAGCGTAATCTTCTCTCCTCCTTCCATAATCTTATTATCAATCAACTTCAATCATTTTCTTTTTTATTTGGTTTCTTTGCCATCGATATATCCTTCTATAAGGCTAAATGGAAGAACATAACTCAAACCATATCTCAGAAGAGGAAGATAACACGACAATAGTAGGCAAAACACTTAGCGGTAAGTAGTATACACCCTATGATGTCTTGCTTTGGCTTGATAAGGTATGACACCCCTTTGAAATAATCTTTGTATAAAAGTTGAGTAAAAATAGCATAGTCAAGATTAAACTAAAGTTTGTTGATGATAAGAAGAAAATCCTTAACTACACCCCTTGGTTTGTCTTTAAGTATCACTTTGTTATTAAGGAATGGAATCGAAGTGAATCTATTGAGAATGTAGATTTCAGCTACGATAATATATGGGTAAGAATAAAAAATCTTTCATTTCAGCTTTTTAATGAACCAAATATTAAGTTTTTAGCTAAGTCTTACTTTGAAGGTCTATTACAAATTGAGGAACCTTCACTCTTGGAGTGGTCTGAACAGTTTGTCATAAATTTTAGAGTAAAGGTTAACTTTAGTAAGCCCCTTTATAAGGGTTCCTCTTTCAAACTAGGGGAGCATGAAGTTTGGTTTAAATTTCATTACCAAAAGCCCCCAGCCAATTATTATCTTTCCAGTTTTGTTAATTTTATCTCTAACAAAGTCAATAAGGAAAATGTAGCCTTAGACGTTGCAGGTGGTTCAAAAAAGCAGTTGTTGAATACTAGTACATCCATATATGGTCAAAAATTGAATGAGAAGCAAGCCAAGATGGTCAAATATGATTATGACACTGAGAGCTGTGAAAGCTCCACCTAGGATCACTGAAAGAAGGCAATCAATCGTCGCCCTTAGCAGGATGTAGATTTCAGTTTACGATTTAATGTTATTATTTTATGTTGCTTGTCTTTTTTATTTTTTTTAATTTTTTATGAGATTTTGTGCTTTTGGGACTTTGGATCATACTAATTATATTAACTAATTGTTGGGACCTTTCGTAATTCGTTATGTAACCAAACACATGTGCATACATTTACACCCATCGACTAACTAGAGCCGTTTCAATGCGCTATATACGTTGCTCTATTGAAATATGTGTAATTTAAAATCTTGAAATGGCATTTTGAGTTCAATAGGTCGTTATAGCTTTTATTTTGCACCCATTGAAATGTATATAAACACATTTCACTTAACATTGCAACATTGAAATATTAATAACCTTACTATGATAAAAAAAAAGACAAATAACTACTGTATATTCACTATGGAGATTAAGCCTATACACCATTTCATCAGGTTCGGTGATCAACATCGCACAAACTACGCAATGTATTCGATGCTACTGGAATAGTTTTGTATTGATGCAGATGTCGATTCTTATAATCAAGAGTTTGAAGGTAATAATGGGGATATTGAAATTTATGTGCAGGTCCCAGACCTGTTGCATTGCTACACATGCGCATTGCTACATGGATACCCTCAAAGGAAAATGACAACAGAAGAAAGCTTATAATTTTCATCAATTGTTGAGAGTTGCCCATGTCGATGTACTTGGGGGGTTACTTCACCAAGAGGTTTTATTATATTTCACAATAATTTCATCAACAACTAGTTCTGTCTACACAACAGAAAGTTCAGCTCTTTAGATGAATTGATGGCACACGAAAGAAGATTCCGAGCAAGGGCTTGGAGACTGGTGTCGGAGAGTGAGACCGAAAAAAGTGAATGCACACTGGGTGCATTAATGGATGGGGTTCAATACTGACAGATTGTAAAACAATATTCACTGATTTTATAATTTATTTATACTGAAACAAATGTGGGTTCATCAAAGGAAAGTATATGGTAATTTGTACTGAAATGTTATTTTGACATACTTTAGGAAACGAAGTTGAATTCCTTGAAATTTTGTTGCAAGCAAGCAAATTGGTTCATGGACGGTACTGCTCCATTTCTAGATTGATTATTGAGGGAGGTTTCTGGCAGGTTTATCCTGAATTTATTGCATATTTTTGGAAAAAAATAAATTTCTGCGAAGATTGTCCATGGCTATATGCATACATGCACGGGGATAATTTTATAGAAATTTAGAATTTTTCTGCTTCAATTGGACCACATTATGTCATGGGAGGAGAGTATTTTTCATATGTGAGAAATGCGCATAAAGAGTTGGTGTTGTGGTACATACCAAACTTTTTTTACAATGATTATTTTGGATATAATTGGAAAAAAGAAATATGTTTGGATAATTCCATACATTATTGGGGTGGAGTAGAAGATTCTAACAATGGCTGCAAATACAAAGGTCCGATTGATGAAGACATATGTGATGCCAACATGATTCAGAACCTCCACGATTACCATATGATAGAAGAGGAGGTTCACATGGAAGATGAGCAATTATAAATTATGTAATATATCATAGATAAACATCTTCTATCTATTTTTAGTTAATGTATTTTTTTTATTATAATGTTTGGAAAAAAAATGAAAATGGTCACAACGGATTTATATTAAATGTTTATTTCAAGCCTCCTATATTATGGTTGGTTGTATTATCGCTAACGAAATTGTATTTGTAATATTAATATATTGTTTTTTATAAAATTGGCGATGTAATTATAAAATCAATTCATATATAATCGTGAATAAAACATGGTAAATAAACAAATTAAACTGTGTGCAATAATATCATATTAACGTATTATGGTCAGTTGCACCATATAAGACATATGGTTCGGTAAATCCAACATGCACCCTAAGAATAAAAATCAACGTCTAATGCCTAAATTTACAATTAAGGATACAATTTAATACAGAATAGTCTAAAGGTCAATGTAACATCTAAGGGGTAGTAAAAGGATGGGAAAAGGCGCATCTGTTGGCTTTGGTCATTATCAATAAGTTAAATGTAGAAAAACCTTGATGAACTAAAAAAGTTTCCAGAACTTCCTATATAACATATGCAGAAAACCTATTGATTCATTTTCACCGTTTCAAATCTGAAAACAAAAAAACAAAAAACTCTCTCTTCAAAAAAAGACTAGGGATCTATATAAACCTTGTAAACTTCTTTCAACTGTATAATTCATCGCCATGGTCGCTGTATACCCAAGAGATGTGCTGCCAAAGAAAAAAAAGAAGAAGAAAAATTGCTTCACAGTAAGAGTTAATGATCCAATGGCTGAAGTGGTGAGTATAAAAATTATATCTTTGTGTTTTGCAGCATAATACTTTATAAACAATTGGTTCCAGTGTTGCCATTCAAATATTAGTGTTTATTGTACACTACAGATAATCCTATTCTTTATCGACCACCCGATATCAAGCAGAGTAACAATAAGGATAACAAAACAAGCGTCATTCCACCTTTGGTCTGTGACTGTGGTAGAAGACCTGGAACAACTAAAAATTAATGGGAGATTATTTTTCTGTCCAGGCTGGGAGGAAATTGTTTGACACTACGGGATACTTTTTGGATATTCTTTGAGTATTTGGATTAGGACCAGTGGGATAATTGATATGCAGATTTGCAATCACAAGTTAGACAAGATTCCATATGGTCCTCCACCACATGGAGAGACTGAGCCTCCTCCTCCAGTCCGGGAGTCAAGTGGTTCGGAGATGGATATTTCAGATGAAGAAGATGAAGAAGAATATGAAGATGAAGAAGAAGACAAGGAATATGAAGATGCAGATGGACATGATGATTAAAATTAATTGCTAATTTTATGTCAATATCTTCATCTTTTTTAACATATATTGTTAGATACTTTACATGTTTGACTTCATCCTTCTATTTATAAATATCATTAAGTTAAACTGTTTATATTTTGTCCATCCTTATTTATATTAAGGTTAAAAAAGATGAATATTGATCAGGGCCATCCAATTTATATGGACTAATATAATCTCATATAGTACATGAATATAATCTAAAATGTAAAAAAACCATGTATAAAATTAATACATATACACTAGATGTACATGTTATAGAATAAGGAGTTTGAAGATACCTAACAATTTTACATTGGTGAAGGAAAATTAACTTTGTGAAGTGCTTTGCTTACAGAACTTGGTAAACTTTGTTGTAATAATATTCAGTAACCCAAAAAATGACTCTGTCACTTCACCTGAAAAAAATCTCCATTTGTCACTTCACCATAAGGAGATAATGGGATATGCTCTGATGACGTATGATATTGGTGCAACACAGTTGATTGACGGTGCAAGATAACTATGGCAAAAAAAGTAGCTGATTGTTGGGATTTTTTATGTAATCTTGGAAATACGAGACTAATAATTACTAGTTGTTCATGAGTAAGACAACGAATACTAATTATGGAAGTGCCTCGATTCTTCAAATAACTTTGTATGACTTCAAAATATATAATGAACATTTGACTTCAACACCATCCCATTTCTTAATTTATTTTGGTAGACTGAAACAAAACATATATTTTGCATTACAGCAATGGCATTCAACTACGGCCTTCCGTCCACCATGCGTGTACGCATAAATGAAAATAATCCAGGGAGGAGGTTCTTTGGTTGTGCATTTGAATTACATAATGTTTTCAAGTGATATATTTGTTTTGCATGTATGATTTTTCCTATCTTTATATGTTACTGAATTTAGTAATAAAGTCTTTTGGATGACAGGGTGGTTGTGGGAATGTAATGTGGGTGGACAAAGAGTACACTCAACATGAAGTAGAATACATAAATGGATTGAGAAGAGAGAATAAAAGACTAAAAACTGCTAACATTGCTCTTGATGTGGATAAATCCAGAAAATATATGGAGTGTGTATTGATGGAAAGAGAACTGGATGAGTTGAAAAAAGATCATGAGATTATTTTCAATGACAATAAAAAGAAGGATTCTAAAATTGCAATGTCTGAGCGTCTGATTGCAGGTTTGAATGAACAAAATAGAATTTTTCTGAAAATAATGGACCAGGTCAATGAAAAGATTCTGGAATTGAGTGCACATTTAGAAGTGCAATTGTAAGAGCTAGAGACGCTTAAATCCAAACTTGAGGTTGCTACATATAGGAAAGAAATTTGAATTTTATTATCGTTATTACAAAACGATATGAAGGGATGTCAAAGTTGTAGCCTTTTTTCATTTTTTTATTTTTCGGTCTATATTGACGAATGTTAAAAAGAACTATTTTCATAATTATTCGAAACTAGTTAATTTTCTTTTCAAAAAAAAGGGCTATTAATATTTACTTTTATGGATTATATTAATGTTTATATCTAAACATGGTATGATATTTTTTTTACGTATTATTAAACTTATAATAACACATAAAATTAATGTACAAAATATACCATGTTTATAAAGATAGCAATTATGCATCCAGGTCATAATATATATATATGTCCATATATTTGACACATTCAAGCCATCAAGATAAGGCCCAATATTGGCGCCCAAAACTTTAAGCAAATGTATTCAAAATATGGATTGTTATTGATTTAATATACTTCCATGGCCATTAACATTTTTTTCCTACCATAACAAAACATTACTTAGCACAAATATTATGTATAAATATTATAAAAGCTTGATGCCTCATTGGGATGTAACGTTGGTCTGCTATGTTAAATATTTTGACAACACTTTTCGTTTGCATTTTATGTAACAATAAATGCATGTTCTGTTAACAAAGAAAATGACTATGGACCTTATTTTGACTCATAAACAATAGATAATTTTTTATAAAGTAGCTTTTTCATTCCCATATCATTACAAATGAAAATGTAACTAAACTATTTTAGTTTGCTTCAACATTAACACTACAAGATATTAATAACTTAATGCCTATAGTTATGAAGAAGTTGTTCATATATAGCCTCATATCATGCATAAACATCATCATTACTCAACCTTCCTTCTCCAATGGAATTTGGAGGTGTTTTAGTGGATTGACTATTTTGAACCGGTGCATTTGGCTGGACAGATGACATAACACTTTGCCCTCCTCCAAGAGCACCTCCCCCACCTCTATAACCATATCCTCCGCCGCCTCCACGACCATCTCCTCCTCTGCCACCACGACCATCTCCTCCTCCACCTCCAC
The DNA here is from genome assembly GCA_949671775.1 of Mallotus repandus. Taxonomy (NCBI): domain Eukaryota; kingdom Viridiplantae; phylum Streptophyta; class Magnoliopsida; order Malpighiales; family Euphorbiaceae; genus Mallotus; species Mallotus repandus. The sequence goes on along the minus strand of CATIWM010036931.1, from coordinate 5,218 downwards.
AACCATCTTCTCCTCCTCCTCTATGACCACCTCCTCTACCACCTGGACCATATCCTTCATAACTTGCTGGTATACGAGTGGAATGTGGCCTTCCACTTGTGATTGTGAAGCGAGGGTTAAGAAGTGTTACACTAGTTGTGTCTTCATTGTCATGAATATCACCTCTAACTTCTGACTCATTATTTGCAAGTCCACTCCAATTCAGCAATTCATCCATAATTATTTCTAACGCTTTATTTAAAAACACCCTTTTTCTTCTGCAATCAATAGCTAAATCCGCACACTGGTTGAATGAATCCTGAAGTTCCCTGTATCTCTTATACTCATCTGTCATGTTTGGATAACCTCCAGTAAAGAAAATCTTTGAATGGCGATGGTGAACGTCCTTTCTCTACCTCCTTGGCACATACATTTCGTTGATCACATGAATATCTTTTTTGGATATAACTGTGAAAATGTGGTAGCACAAAATACCAACTTTTTCAAACTTCTTGCATTCGCATTCTAAATAATTTCCTTCTTCCCTGTACTCAACAGTGTATTTGAATTCTTTTTAATAATCGTTTACAATTTCCCGTTCACCTACTCTGAACTTTTCAATGCCATTATCAGGTGTTGTTGATTGGCCCACCTCGTCAATATAACAATACCAAATTCTCTTTATTTCATCTTGGACTTTTGTAAATATTGCATGCATGAAATCCCTTTGGAAAACCTTCTCCACAGAAATTATGAAATGCAAAATATTTCATTCTGTTTGCAGTCATAATCAGCTTGGAACTCTTTCTCAATCTTGTCGCTTAGAGTGATCTCATATTGATCTACAAACTGCTTCAGTGTACTCATTGAATTAATATATCCATCAAAGTATGAATGCATACTTTGACTCCTCTTAGTTGACTCCATTCGAGCCCAAAATAGGGGCTTGAAGTAAACCGGTACCCAGCTTCGCCTTTCTGAATACAACTTAGCTAGCTAGTCATTCCTCTCTAGTCTGTAGTTTGTTAAAAATTTACTTTAGTTTTGCTCAAACGAGCCGATGGTTAGGCTGTTATATATAAGAGCTTTAAATTCAGCTACAGCTTTACTAAATTCCTTAACGTGCTTGAATTTTTCATTAACCTTGCACATTATATGCCACATACAAAATTGATGAATAGTATCGGGCATTACCTCCCTCGCAGCTCGCTTTATGCTCTCACATTGATCGGTAATTATGGTAGTTGGATGTATGTTGCCCATACTAGCTAGCCATGTCATGAAAAGCCATTTGAACTATTCAATGTCTTCATAGGAAACTAGAGCACGTCCTAATAAGATGGATTGCCCATGCTGGTTTACACCAACAACTGTTGCAAATGGCACTCTGTAACGGTTAACAAGGTACGTGGTGTCGAATGTGATAACATCACGAAATTCCTTGTATGCAGCTTTACTACGAGGATGAATCCATAGGACGTTCCTCAGTCTGCCTTCATCATCAACATCGATGGAATGAAAAAATTCTCTCTCCCGTTGTTGCATCCTCATAAACAGCTATAGAATTGACTCAGTATCGCCCTTACCTAGCATCTTCTTCCTTTCACTATGGATGAAATTCCTGCTGTCCTTTGAAGTGCAGCTTAAATTTTGTGGGCCACCACACTGTATATTCATAAGTCTAACACTTTTGTATGGCTGGATGCCTGCTATATCATTTGCTATAAGATTTCATTTCACGTGGGGACTCAAATTCCTGTGAGCAGCCATTAACCTACTCATATCCAGAATAAGCTCATGGTTATGTTCATTTTTAATTGAACTAACAACCCAAACCCCTTCTCTCCTCACTGCAATTAAACATGCAGAGCAGCTTATCCTCTTACTTTTCCTTTTTGTATCCGATTTTCTACCTCTATTGTAGCTTATTATTTGATACTTTCTAGCACCATCATTGCCCTTTTGTCCTCCTCTCATTGTCACTAAGAATCCTTTTAACATTGCATGCTCTTGATATGCTTTAATAAGTTTATCTAGACTTGTAAAATATGTGCCTGGTTCAGGACCTGTTTCTGCGCCATAGTTATTCGTCGATTTATCTTCGATTTCATTCACCTCATAAGTTGGACTATCTTCAATGTCAGCCACATCATCCATTGGGCTATCTTCGATTTCTGGCTCATCATCAATTGGACTATTTTTGATTTCTCGCCCATCATCAGTTGGACTATCTTCCATTGCAAAAGCATCATTATTTGAACTTTCTTCATTATTAGGCACATCACATTCTTCCTCTCTTTGTGCTGTAGCATTTCTATTTAATAAATCTTTACATTCATAACCATCGCCAAGTATCGTTGACATATTATCGTCTGAAGTTTCTTATTCTAATTATGAAGATATCAAAATTCACTAATGATTTAAGAGAGGATGTTGTGGCTTTTGAAAATGAAATGGGGGAACAATTTACACTCCAATAATCTTAGCTTCACCATGTCATATTTCAACTTCACCACTCTATTTGCTTATTGTAAACGGTAGGGTTTAGAGCGCATCCAAGTTTATTGCAACTGCGACATTGTTTGAGCTCAGGGCTCTAGGGAACACACTACTATATCACAAAGACACAACGTAGAGATAAGGAGTCACCACCCAGGGTAATAACTGGGACAAATCAAAGGTGGTGGTAACTCGATTCTCTAATACAAGCTAGCACCATAACCAAGAGTTCTGGATACGGAATAGCAACTTCTTTTAGTCTCGTGTTCATTTAGAATTATTTTATGAATTACTATCTTATTCCCTAAATCTAAACTACATTTGATTTTATTTGTAAATTAGCTAAATCTACATTTTTATTTACAAGTGAAATGAAACTAAAGGTTGACCTATATTTTAATTGTATTAGTGAACTTATATCTATTATTTTTAATTTTAAAAAGTGGGCCTAAGTCTACCAAATTTAAGAAAAAAATGGATTTGATTTAATGGGCCTAATTCTACTTATTTTTATTTAAATGAAATGATCTTAAATCTATTTATTTTAAAAGAAATGATTTAATGGGCTGAACTAAATCTAAATTTATTTTAAATTACATAAAGTGGGCCTAAAATCTAAATTAACCTAAATGGGCTTAAATTGATTTTAAAGTTAACTAAACCTAAATTTAATTTTAAAGGTCATTTTGTTAGTGAGTTAGACCAACACGTGGGCTTAAGGCCCAAAACGAATAAAAAATAACAAACAAGCGCAAATAATAAAAATAAAGAAAATAACAAATAAAAAATAAACATCCTGTAATTTTTCTAACCCTAATTTTAATTACATACAACCTAAAATTAATCTAAAGCCACCATTGATTTTAATTAAGGTTTACCAAATAAACCTATTTACTAATCAATTTTAAAAAAGCAAAAAAAGTAAATATTTTATTATTCCCACTATTCGGGCTATTACAATAATCTACTGACAATAAAAATTAAAATTAATTACAACCCCAAAAATAAATTAATAGAAACACAAAATAAATAGTTAAACAAAACAAACAAAATACAAATAAACAAAAAGGCAGGGGTCGCTCTTGATTCACAGCTCTTTGATTATGAGCTTGGTTTCATGATTCCCTCCAATATAGTCTTGCCACCACATTTTGTGATTCAACTCAAAATCCAAAACAATAAAGAAAACCAAAAAAAAAAGAATTAATAATTAATTCAAATAAACAAAATAAATAAAAATCAAATAATCTGAAATAAAAATAATCAAATAAAACAAATAGAAAAGAGTAGAAGAAGAGATGATTTGAATGAGTGCAGTATTGATTTGCTCCTCAAAGTGGTATAAATCACCATTACTTTTGAATAGATCTTCAATAGTTGAACTTTTTTCTCCAAAAGACGGCAAAAATTTTTTTTTTTGGCTCTCTATGCACGCAGGTGTGTGTGCTGCGTGTTTTTTTTCCAAAGGGTTTTTTTCCTCCTTTTTACAGGAGAGTTAAGTTGGGTTTATATAGAAACACCCTAACTAAAAGATGTATCTCTTGTAAGTTACAGAAGATAAAGTTTTGGTTTAATTCAGACTTTTATTTCTAAAAAATTCAGATAAATCGTAGAAAAAGGATTTATCACATCATTCCACCAATTAAAAATTTTAAAAATAAATTTTTATTTAAGATTTATCACATCATTCTATCAATCAAAAAATAAGAAAAACAAATTTTTTTATTTAATAAAAAATAAAAATAAAATAAAAAACACGGAGGGATACAATTGGAAGAGTATAATCCCGATCGGGATTATGTATTTCCAATCGAAAATACATAATTCCGGTCAGAATTACATATTTCCAACCAAAAATGTGTAATTCCGATCGGTTCAGTTTTTTTATAACTTTTTATTACAAAAAAACCCCTAAAGAAATAAAACCTAACAAATTAAGTCCTTTTAAAAACCAATTAAATCCCCTTGAAAATGCATCTAAACCTTTTAAAATTTCAAACTTCAAATATTGAAGATCATTTATCATATTTTCATCATCGAAGTCCTCTGTCGCACCCATACTCTAGTCATCTCAAAATTGGGTGCTTACAGTTGCCCCCCTTTGCCACTGTTTACTTGACGAATTATGGCAAAGCAAATAAGCACACAATTTCTTAAAAACACAGAGTTTATATACTTACCTGACATGTTACAGAGCATTTGCCTATAACACTAAAATGTGCAACGTTGTTTTCATCTGCGCATAATGTAAGCTTTGTGCTACTGCAATCTATAATTGCTGGCAAGGTTTAAATAGCTACAACCCTCTTGTTGTCTGTCTTTGATGCTGCAATCCATAATTGCTCACCTTTGATGCTACAATCTATAACTGCTCACGTTTAGCTGCAACCCCTTCGTTGCTCACTTTAGATGCTACAGTCCATTACTGCTCGCAATTAGTTGCAACCCTTTCGTTACTCACTTTGGATGCTATAGAGCATACCTGCTTGTGATTAGTTGCAACCCTTTCATTGCTCACTTTAGATGCTACAGTTTATAACTGCTCGCGTGTTTAGTTGCAACCCTTTTGTTGCTCACTTTTGATGCTACAGTCCATAATTGCTCGCGATTAGCTGCAACCCCTTCGTTGCTCACTTTAGATGCTACAGTCCTTAACTGCTCGCAATTTTGATTTAAAAATACACTATACTCAGACGTATAGTGTTGATTTGAAAATACACTATACTCGGACGTATAGTGT
>CATIWM010036927.1:0-16502 GCA_949671775.1 Mallotus repandus | reverse complement strand
GCCTAAGTCTATTAAATTTTAAAAGAAAAAGAAATTAATTAGTGGGCTTAATTCTAATTATTTTAATTCTAAAGAAAGTGGACCTAAGTCTATTAAATTATGAAAGAGGCTTTATTAATGGACTAAGTCTAAGTTAATTTTATTTAATAAAAAATGGGCCTAAAATCTAAATTAACCTATTAGGCCTAAATTTTATTTTAAACCTAAAATCTAAATTAATTAATTAATTAAACCTAAATTTAATTTTAAAGGCCTACTGATTAAATGAATTAGATCTACATGTGGGCTTAGAGCCCAAAACAAACAAAATAAAAAACAAACCCAAATAAAAAAAAATAAAAAAATAATAGATAAAAAAGAAACATTACGTGATTTTTCTAACCCTAATTTTAATTACATGCAACCTAAAATTAATCTAAAGCCAACATTAATTTTAATTGAATTACCAAATGAAATCCTAATTTACTAACCAATTGAAAAAACACATACGCGTATAATTCCACTATTCCCACTATTGGGGCTATTACAATGATCTACTGAGAATAATAAAAAAAATAAAATTAACAACAACCAAAATAAAATAAAATACAAAATAAATCTACAGGATGAATGAAATAAAATAACCCTAAAACACGTTTGAATACAAAAGCTAATCCATGGCATTCCATGGATCTTCATAGATTTTGTTCGCCACCACGGATTCAAATCACCCCATCCACAATCATAAACACAGAAATAAACAAGGATTAGTAACCAAAAAAAAAATCAAATCAGAATCAAACCAAAAGTTAAATAAAATAAAAACAAACAAATAAAATAAGAAGAGAAAGGAGTTTAAGAAGAACTAGTTATGATGGATGCAGTATTGATTGGCTCCTCAGAGGTTGTGTTTAATTCACCGTCTTAATAGATCTCCAGAATTGATTAGCGAATTCCGGCTTGTTTTCGTCAAAATCTTTTACTGAACCAAAAAGAATGTGTTTTCAGAAAACCTTTTTTTTTTCTCTCTTTTCTCTCTGCCTCCTCTCTTTTCATTTTTTCCATCTTTTCTTTGCTCTCTTCTCTACGTTCTCCTCTCCTCCTTTTATTCTCCGTATATCCAAATCCGTTTCACAGGATAAGTGATTACGTAAAGATAAAATGATCAAGGTTACACAGATAGGATAAAATATAGAGCGGAGCTGATATATGATAATTTATTTTTTTATTTTTTCTTCGGTAACTTTTTTTCTTTTTTTATTAGTTAATTAATTTTTTTATTAATTAATTAATTTTTGGCCAATCAAATTTAAGAAAAATCAATAAAATCAATAAAAAAAAATAAAGAAGAATTTCATGGATTACCGATCGGTAATCTAGAATTTCGATCGGAATTCTGTAATTCCGATCGGTAATCTAGAATTTTGATCAGAATTCTGTAATTCCGATCGGTAATCTAGAATTTTGATCGGAATTCTGTAATTCTGATCGGTAATCTAGAATTTCAATCAAAATTCTGTAATTCCTATCGAAATTCTGTAATTTCGATCAAAATTTTGTAGATTTCCGATCGAACATATGGAATTCCAATCGAAATTCTGGATTTTCGGTCGAAAATATGGAATTCCGATCGAAATTCTGAATTTTCAGTCGGAAATATGGAATTCCGATCGGAATTCTGAATCTTCGATATGAAATATAGAATTTCGATTGGAATTCTGAATTTTCGGTCGAAAATCCACTATTCCGATCGAAAAAAAAAATTTAACATTTAATTACAAAAAGACCCTTGAAGAAAAAGAAAAATTTTCAATTTAGTCCGTAAAAAATGCAATCGAGCCTTGGAATCCGAAATTCAAATACTAGAGACCTATTTGCGAGTAGTTTTCATCATCAGAGTCCTCTTTCGCATCCATATTCTAGTTATCCCGAAATTGGGTGCTTACAGGTGAATTCTCCGGTCTTTTTTTATAAACTATACATGTACCTAAGCATCTCAAGGGTCGGTTCTTTTCCACTTTTGAGAACAAGCTCCACAAAAGCAGTCAATAGGGTAAAACTATTAGGATGGAGTTGTCCTAGTGCAATGTTGTATACATTCAAAAATCTTTCTACAAAGGGATCTAAGGGGAAGTGAAGGACCCCTTCTAGCTGACCAAGGTATACAACTACCCTATCGCCATCATCGTTAGAAAGAAGATGAAGAGCCCTATATTTTTATTTGGCTACTAACTGGTGATAATCGGCAAGAATGTTGTATTTTACCCTACATCGGCGAAGCTCTTCTATGTCTACTCTAGATTCGAATTTGTTTGAGGTAACACTATCTCTTGGAGCCATGATAGGAAAAAAAAGGGTTCTATACAAAAATGGAAAAGTTTAGGGCTAGAAGGAAAAGCATTTCTGACCTGAATAAATTGCTTGAAGTTGGGAGTGAAGCCTTTTGCAATACGATTCAGCAACTAAGAGAAGTTGAGTATTGAAAGGTAGGAACACTTTTGCGAAAAAGAGAAGTGAAATGAACATTCTAGTGGTGTGAGTTATATATAGGTCAAAATTAGCCTTGCATGAACTTGTTCTGGGGAATGGAGATGAAGGGCAATTCCGTAATCTTGAAAAGGGTAATAGCATTTATTAATAACATTTATTGATACACGACAGTTGAAAGGACATCCTTGATAGATGTGACTCTCTAGTTATCAGAGATTCAAATTTCAAATTTCAAAAATTACACTCAATCATCATCTGAAAGGGCAGTGCTTTAATTGGTTTTAATGGTAGCGAGGTCATTGCTTGAATATTCAGAAATGCACTACTTCATGAGCATTAGTATGAACATTTTATCAAATTGTGCTATTAATTGAAATATATCATTTACTCGAGCGAGAAAGCTCGTACAATGCTCGACAGTTGAACCCCGAGCTTCTCACCTTCGAGCGATATGTGCTCATATGATGCTCGAAAATTGAATCATGAGCATCTCACCTTCGAGTGATATGTGCTCAAATGATGCTTGACAATTGAATCCCGAGCATCTCACCTTTGAGCGATATATGCTCATACGATACTTGATAGTTGAATCCCAAGCATCTCAACTTCGAGCAATATGTGCTTATACAATGCTCGACAATTGAATCCCAAGCATCTCACCTTCAAGCGATATGTGTTCGTACAATGCTCAACAGTTGAATCCTGAGAATCTCACCTTCGAGCGATATGTGCTCATACGATGCTCGACAGTTGAATCCTGAGCATCTCACCTTCGAGTGATATGTGCTCATACTATGCTCGACAGTTGAATCCCGAGCATCTTACCTTCGAGCGATGTGTGCTCGTATAATGCTCGACAGTTAAATCCTGAGCATCTCACCTTCGAGCAATATGTGCTCATACGATGCTCGACAGTTGAATCCCGAGCATCTCACCTTCAAGTGATATGTGCTCATACGATGCTCGATAGTTGAATCCCGAGCATCTCACCTTCGAGCGATATATGCTCATACGATGCTCGACAGTTGAATCCCGAGCATCTTACCTTCGAGTGATACGTGCTTATACGATGCTCGACAGTTGAATCCTGAGCATCTTACCTTCGAGCGATATATGCTTGTACGATGCTCGATAGTGGAATCCCAAGCATCTCACCTTCGAGCAATACATACTCATACGATGCTCAATAGTTCAATCCCGAGCATTTCACATTAAAACAATATATGTTCATATTTGAAACATCTTATACAATTCTCATCTTCTAGTTGATACTCATCATATCAGGTTTCGATGAATGGTTTTTGTTCAATTAATGTTCGGACATAAATATTCAATAAGGTCTTGGGGGGGGGGGGGGGGGGGGGGGACTCTTGGGATCCCATATCTTAATAGGATTTGGATTGACCCTTAAAAGGTAAGATATTAGATTTTTGAGGAAAGACATATTCCTGGTAGGTTAAGGTTACTTGTCCACAAAGGAGATTAAGACCTACAGGCATAAGGATCCTAATCCTTGAAGGTTTGTGAACATCTACCTCTATATATACCTTACATATTACTCATTATATTCATTCAACACATTAACACACACTCTTGTGCTTATTATAAACCCATCTAACTTCAGCATCGGAGTGATCGTGGGGACCTCCCTACCCTCTCATCTTCTCTCTTGCAAGATATCCGTAAAGCTCGAAAGGCATCCTTAAACCTCAAGTTATCAGGAAGAGATGGAACATTCAGTCTGGGAAAAAAGTGAGAATCTAGGAGGACAAATGGGTTCTAGGGTTGCCCTAATTTAAAGTTATTTTTGTACTAGTAGGAAACCTAAATTATCATTATGTTGAAGACCTTATAATCCCGAATCAAAAAAAATGGAGAACGGATGTTCTAAGGGCAATATTTGATGACTCAACTGTTGAAGCAATTTAAAGTATTCCTATTTCGGGCACTACGGAGTATTGTCGAAGTTATTTCTATACACTTCTTGATATTCCTTCCATTGTTGAGTAATGTTTTGGATAGCCATCTCCGGGCTAAGTTCTGCTCTTTGAAATAACTCAGCAGTCCAAAGTTTCCAGATGTTCCAACATGTTATAGCAACTAATTCAGCTCCTCATTTGAAACTACTATCTTCTAAAATCCTTGATGTTTCCATCCACCAAGTCTAAAATGGCTAACTGTTTATATTGGAAGACCTGTAGGCAATTGGCAAGCCGAACCATATTAGTCCAGCTTTTGGGCAATTTAGAAGGAATATTAATGATTCCTTTTCCAACTGACATCTTTGGCATATAGCTTCCCTTGAATAGCCTCTTCTAGCCAAATTAGCATTTGTTGCCACTGAATTTATAACACATCTCAATAGAAAAAAATTTACTTTCAGTGGAGCTCTCAGTCTCCAAATAGACTTCCAAGTTTCTTTGCTTGGTCTTGATGCGGCCTCATGATTGCTTCTTGGTCAGTTGCTATCAGATATTTGTTTTAATAAATTATAGCCAGACCTCACAAAGTATTGCCCATTTTTTTTGCAGTGCCAAATCTGTTGGTCCTCACCTGTTGAGCCATAGGAATCTATAGAAATCATGATCAATAACCCAAATTCATGATCACTAAGAACTAAGCATAATAAATTGTCAAAGCCAACTTGAAAACAACTCGTGACAACCAATGCCAAGTTGTCAAAATCAACTTGTAAACAACTTGCAAGTAACCAAAGCAAAATTAGTTTTAGCAACTAAGAATTCAAAGTCAAGTTGGTCGCTTTTTCTAAGTTGGTTAACTAAAGTAATAATCTTCTAGAAAGATGTAAAGAATGGTGTAGAGTTGGTGATGTAGTCTTCAGAGGGAACAGCTGAAAATCAATTGTGATGCAGCATTCAACCCTGGGAAAGGAACAAGTCAACTAGCTTTTTATTGCAGAAATTACAGGGGAGAGGTTTTGGATTTATCAGCTATGAAGGCTAAGTGTAAGTCAGCAGCTGTGGCGGAGGCTTTAGCGCTCAAGGAAGCTGTTCATTTTGTGCACAATCGATCAGTAGAGGAAGCCATTATAGAATCCGATGCTAACGCAATTGTAGAGGCAATAAACTCACAACAGAGACATACAAACTAGGAAATTGCCGCTGTTATTAATGACATAAAGAGGAAAATTGCTGAACCTACAAACCGCAGAATTCATTTTGTTTCTGCTAGCAAAAGATGCAACAGAGTGGCCCACTGGTTGTCAAAGAACGAAATAGCGATATCTAGACGCTTTGGTCATATTCACATGCCAGGTGAATTGCAGAGCTTTATTGCCGGTGATGCTATAGCTCAACAACCTAGAGAGTAATTTTTTGCAGCTTTTTATTTTGCTTCTGGTTTAGTTAGCAGTAGAGTAGATTTTATTTACAGTTTTATGTCTTTTGCTTGCGCTTAATTTCTTTTGTTTCAGCCCAATTAGTACTGGAGGTTATTGCTAAGGTTCCCTCGGTGTGCTAGAGTTAGCTCTAGGTATTTTGTGGTTCTTCTTCGACGTGTTGTATTGGTCGTTTGTCTTTCTTGTGCTTTGCCTCTGGCTTTTCAAAAAAAAAAACAAACAAAATAACTTCTCATATAAGCTCTTTATATGGTACAAATGTTGGAATTAAAACTGATGGATCAATTTTTATTTAATTATAACCTTTAATTATTTTTGTATATTAATATTTGTAAAATGTATTAATAGCTATAATTGAATAAATAGTAATTTAATGTATTAATAGCTATATATATATATATATATATATATATATATATATATATATGTGTGTGTGTATTAAATGTTTCATATGGAGCTGTATTATTGAAACTGACTCCTTGTTAGTAGCAGAAGAATTTCACAAGGTAGAAAGCCATCAAATATAAGCAGGTCTGGTCTGATCGTTGAATACTGCAAAATCTTATTGTTAACTTTGTTAAATGTTGTTGTTTGTTTTGTCACTTTGCTTTGCAAATATTGTTTGCTCACGGACTAGCAAGAGCATTAAATTCTATGGCAGAGCCATGGCTAGGGAAAGAAATGCCCCAAGTCTAATTTTGGATTTGTTAGCTGTTGATTTGCATGATTAATAATATCTCTCATTACCTTCATATATATATTGTAAATATATGTAAAAATGTTTCTGAAAATAAAAATAAAAGTGGGACAAAGTTGCTTTGAACATAGATAAAATAGAATAGGAGAGAGACATAGTCATGGTACGATTGTTTTACCATGAATTTATGTCTATATTGCAATATGGACCAAAGATCTATTACATGTATGACTAAAAATCACATCTTTTATTTTTTAACGTTTTTGGTTTTTACTTTAGTTGTGGCAGCACTTTCATTTTGTATAACAATCCAACATATATATAGGCAAAAGATAATTATTCAAGATGGATTAGGTGCCTTAGACATGCTTCTTAGATATTGAGCACACTTTATTAAAAAACTATTTTTTTGTTTTTATTTTATTAATTACAGTAGTTGAATTTAATATTTTTTATTCATGATTTTAGTCAAATTAAAAATTTTGTACATTAAAAAATTATTTAATTTTTTATTTTTTAATTATAATAAATAGAGTTTTACTTTTATTTTTATTTTAGTGTAATATTGTAGATTCATTTCTTAAATAATGTAGGTTCATTAGATAAAAAAACTAAACAAATGAATTTGACAAACGATATATTAAAATTATAATGAACCTACAATCAATAATAAATAAACATCTATGTTACAACTAATAAACATGAAGTTACAACTAACAAAAACAAATAAACACATATAAAATGTTTAAAATAATGTGAATTCATTACTTAACTAGTATAGGTTAATCATATTTACACTTCAAGTTCATTAATATTTGTCTACAAGTTCATAAACATTATATAAAATTATGATGAACCTTCAATTTATAACAAATGAATCTTTATGTTACAACTAATGAATCTGCAGTTATAACTTAACAAAAGCAAACAAAAATGCATAAAACTGAGAGAAAATAATCAATTTCCTAACACAATGACCTATTTTCCTATATATTTGTATCCCTAAAGTTGAAAACTTGCTTAGCAACTTCCTTTATTTAATGCTTTAACATTTCATTCAATGTTTATATAAATAAGTTAATGCTTTTCCTCTATTCAACTTCTTCTATTTTATGTTTTTCCTTCAAAAGGAACCTGATAGCTCTGTTCCATTTCCACAGGAATGGTATTTTGATGTTACTTTTACTTGTGTATATATATATATATATTCATCTTAATTATTTAATTAATTTTTTTTACTGCAGACTGAAATTGACGACAATGACCTACCATTGGAGAAGCACTGGAAGCTACAATAGAGACAGCTAGTGACAAACTAGTAGCCCAGAGGGGTGCTGCTGCAATATGAGACCAAAAAAAGTTTAAAAAAAAAATAAAAAATGTGCTTCACAAGTGTGATGGATTCCTAATCTATAATGCAATATGAACAAAGTTTCATAATATAATTTGTCATCATAGAATAGTTGGGCCACACAATTCAAATGAAGCTCTTACCTTAACAATGAACAACTCAAAATGTGTTGGCCTTTATTTATTTGACAATAACAATAGAAAATGGGCCTTTTGTTTATTTAACAAAAACTTCAATGATGGGAAGGGCACATTGGCATCTTCAACTTTGAAACAAGAAAAAAACATGGTTGAATGCATAGTTTTTTTTCACCCCTAAACTTTACACGATTAATCTCTAACGCTCTTTAATTTTTATTATTTTCTATTTAAGTTTTAAACTTTTATTTTAAACATTTTTCACCTTGCAATTTTTAATTTTTAATTCTATTTAACTCATACAATATTAAAACGGATAGAAATTTAATTTCAAATGATTTTAAACACATAAAATGTTAAAGTTAGCTTCAAAAAAATAAATCTAGAATTAAAAACTAATATCAAAAAGTTTTAAAAAATTTACTTTTAATAATATTCTCTCTTTCATTCAACATTATTTTAGTTTATATAAGTTGCTATTGTAATCATATCAACATTGATTTAAAAAATACTTTGATTTTATGTTTTATAGGGGTTAGATTGGTTCAAAATAAAAGTTTAAAGGTTTAATAGAACATAATAAAAGTTAAATAGTGCTAAAGGTTAATTGAGTAAAGTTTAGGGGTGAAAATGTGCATTTGGCCAAAAAAACATAAAATAAAATAAAATTTAGAGTATATTCCAGATAATAAAGAGTATCTTAAGGAATCTTTCAATATAAAGAGTAAACAATTTTATTTAAGTCAAATACACTCTTTATATTTCACTCTTCATTTTGTTTTATCCTATAAGCATTTAATTTTAATTTTTGAATATTGTGCAAAAAAAGAGTAAAAAAACTTAGGTAATAAAAGAAGCAAATAGAAAACAAGGATATATATAGAAAATAAAGGTGCATTAATTAACATTTGTATAAAAAGTGAGATAGAGAGCGAATGTTGGCTCTCTACATGTAGAGAGTAAACTCACTCTCTAATCTATAATTTAGAGATAGAGAGTGGGTTGGAGTTCTATTTTTTATAATCACTCTTTATAATAAAAAATTTAGGTGAAATAAATAGTATATTGGAGATACTCTTAAAGGCTTGAGCTAACCACAACAATTATATCAAATCGTCTCTAACAATAAATACATCTCGAAAAGCACCACTAAGAAGAGAAGCAATTTGGGAAGAGTCCATTAGTAGAGAAATTCTTAGGTGAATCCAGTTAGCCACATAGGATTATGAACTCTCCATTCTATTTACAACATGTGGCATCATTAATTAGCATTTATTGATTTTATATTTTTAGTATTAACCATGGTTAATTATGACACATAATCAACTCATGCACTAATAAATTGAAAATGATAAAAAAGTTTCAAAAAATAAATTAATATATTATTTGTTGTTTATTTTCTAAGTACTTACTGCATGTAAAAAAAATTTAAAATTTAAATACAGACTCAAGAATGATGAATAAATTTCAAAACAATAAATTATTATATTTTTCACTATTTTGACAATAAATTAAAATATTTTTTGAGATAAGATTATAGTGAGAGATGTGGAAGAAGGAGTCAAAGGTACAGTATGTGTTCACCTAAGAATCTTATCTCACTATAAGTCTATAACCCTGTTTTAACCCGGGGACGAGAAATATTTTTTACTGCATATTTTAATAATAAATGTTTAGCATGGTGATTAGAAAAATATATTTTATTCATGGTAAAAAAATTTCAATAATTTTAAAATTATAAATTTTATTAGTGCATTTGTTAATTATATATCATAACTAACCATTGTTATCACCTAACAACTAGCTGATTATCTCGCGTGATGCGGGGTAAGTTTTGTAATATTTGTTTAATAATGGAGTATTATTTTAGTTCTGTAATTTATTTTTATGTGTATTATTGAAAGTAATATTTAAATAAACTTTGAGTGTTATATGATTTTTTTTTTTAATTTGATCTTTGCAAGAGTAAAGTGTAATCCAAGATTTTTATTAAGTTCCAATTATTTATCAAATTAGTGACCAAAACATTTTGAATGAACATGCAAACTTTTTTTTTTACTCTTGGAGTCTCTGACAAACAGCTAGAAAATACAATAATAAAAGAAAGATGAATTTCTTTTTCAATTTATTTTCTTTCTGTTCCCTTTATTTTTAGAGAGGAAATGATGAGAAAGGATCAAGTATTATTATCATTATTCTGGTTGTTTTCATGAATTATGTGCAACTATTTAGCATGCAATACAATGTGCAACCAAAATTTAATAAACACTAATATAAGGCAAATACATGATGAAGTCAATGCATTTATAGAACCAAAAATACCAACACAGTGAGCAGCGTGAGATTTTTGCAGGATTGAAAATATTTGTCCCCACAATCATTTAAGGTAACCATAAATAACAATTCTGCAAATTTTCATTATTTGCCCAAATGTAAGAGAGTACATAGTTATAATTCTGCAAAACGTAACACACTTTACTGGTTTTTTCAGTGTGGGATTGATGTGTGATAGAGTTGGACCAATGTCTTATATAAATGTAAATGAGAGGAGAAGAGAGATTACTCTGCAGCAATTCTTCGGAATATATTTGATGATAAAGCAATATCAATGGGCGTGTCACAAAAAAAAAATTGGGTCCCCATTTCAAGCCCATTGGTTTTAGAGATGTAAAACTGCACTTTGGTTCAAATACTTATCATTTTAATACTTTTAGAGTGCACTGTAATTTAACTCAGAAACATTATGTCATTAGTTAAAAAAAATACACAAAAAGAACATATTTAATGGAAAATGATATTCAACAATGGAAAGTAGCACTTCCTCTTACCTCTGCCATACGTTGTATAGTATCCATACATTCAACATTTGTAGTATTTGGTACAATATAATCACCATTTCAATATTATTTAACATCCTGGAGAAGCATAAACCAACTCTCACATGTTTTCATAGTTAGTTTACATAACAAAAAAGAATTATATGAGCTTAATTTAATGTTTGCAAAACTGAAATTTCCTTAGATAGTTCTATCAATATAAGTCCTACCTGGAAGAAAAATTCAACTATAGAATTCTCATCATTATATAAATCTATTACTGGATTACCAAAAATATATCCCTGATTCAAATTTAAGTAACATCATAGCTTAGCATACATTATAAACTTGGTGGAAATGACATCAAATGAATGAAAAAGAACTCAAATTTATTATAAATACAAGTAGTAGTAGACCTAAAGATTCATGAACGGCTTGTGTTTTGCGCTATTTCCTACAACACAATCCACAAAACAATATCTGAATTACTGATGAAAACATAAGAGCAACAACATTATTTGTATATCACATTTCATTAGGAAAGCTACCTTTTGCTACTTCTACAGTAATTGGTCAAGAATTATAAGATATGTAAAGTGGATCATTCTTAAATTTGGGATGATCAGTAATCCACTACAACACAACTTACAGAGTGAACAAAACTTGATATGGTTCTAAATTTAAAATGGGATATCTTCATTCAATTCTTTCAATAAATTTTCATCACATCACAAGCAAACTTTTAAGCGAATTTCACCCAATTCATAATACCATCTCTACAATGTCAATTAACCATCTATTAACCATTGCACATAAAAACAAAAAAAAAATTAAAGAAGCAGAAAATTAAACAAACCTGGTCCTTTCTTCTTTAGTGTCCCAAAGAACCTGATGAACTCCACCGACCAGAAAATACACGAAAGCATAAATTTGGAAGTTATGTGATTAAACCAATTCACATTTGCAACAGCATCATCAAATATGCAGACATCATCAAAAAACCTATTACTAAAAATAATCTCTAGAACCTATTATAAAAGGAATCATGAATAGACAAACATCATCAAAACATTCCTCTGAATTGTTGTAAAAGCATAATAATGAGTCTTGAAGCAGAGATGATGGCGACATCAAAATTTGTAATTTGGAAGTGCAAAAATATTGAATGACAAAGGGTCAGAAAAGAGGTGAGAGCCAAAGTGAATATTGCAAGAAACACGCTTTTTACAAAACAATGGGTCTTAAATAAATGTTGCAGAGTGAATTAATGAGAGCGAGATATTAAAAGTAACGTCTCAGCATTTAATCAAATTGAATGAATTATTTGTTGAAAGCACATTTAATTACTATAGAGAAAAACTATTATATGCTTCAAATTTAGAAACGTTATAAAGAGGAAGAAAAATAACAAAGATAAGAACAATGGAAATGAGGAAAAACACTGGACATCAAGAGAAATAGGAAAAATGCCATTTTGAGGTGTCACGTAGGATGAGAGAAAAAGTGTAAGACATTCGTTTTCATATATATATAGATTTTTCCATAATTAACCATAGTTAGTACTAAAAAAATAAAATTAATGATGTTACATGTTGTAAATACAAAAGAGAGTTCATTATCCTACGTGCACATGAAAATTTCTCCCATTAGCATAATTGCACGCAATGTGCCCACTAATATCTCCATGTACCGACTAATATCCCCATGTGCCAATTAGTATGAATTCTACATTTAGTATTTCTTAAAATATGTTAAACCACAATCACATTTTGTGCATTTTATTTTAATAATTCATACTTTCACCAACTACTATTACTCTTTAGCATTTTTCTATTTTTCTACAAAAAAAATAAAAAATAAACTCAGCACTCTGTAAATCTATGATGAGGTAGTCAAATAGTCATTTATTTTTAAGGGTATTTGAAATGTAAAATTTAAATTTTAAAATTTATTGCTACTTAATTTAAAATGAAAAACCTACCCCCTATTACGTAGTTAATCAATATTTAGATTATATTAACACCTCCTCCCTATTAATCAAAATAAACTCAGCACCTAATCATTTGAGACAAAATTTTACTTCTCCTTGCTACCCTCACATACTCTCTAAAGTTTCCTACATTTATATCCAAGCAACAAGCCCTTTTTCGTCAAAAAAAAAATTAAAAAAAATAACCAGTCACACTGTCTGCAAGTTGAAGTTGAAATATAATTATTGGATAACAACTTTATATTAATATTGTTAACAAATCAACCTATTGTGTTATTTAAATATAAATCTTCCCGGGAACCTAGAAATACATCAGAGAAGAAGATTAACTGCAACAGAGAAGATTATCATTTATCAGTGAGTAGTGTCTATCTTCTTATGTTCTATTTCACTACTAGCTTTTGAGTCAACTAATTGCAGCGCAAACCTGCAGCCCACTGTTTAGCGGACATTCTCTTATTCTTCTTGCTCTGATATTGAATGTCAACGGGTTTATTATTATAATTATATAGCTCTCTCTGTTATTTCTTTTGGGATTCAATTTCTTTGAAGTAAGAAACAACCAGTATTGGTTTTCCTAGAAAATAAGTTTCCCAAATAGAAAAGTTGTAATCATTTTCTATCACAGAAATAATTTATGAGAAAAGATGGGAACTTTTAACATATTTAATAGGATTTGAATTGAAGGAGAGAGGGAGAGAGATGAAAAGTGGAAGAGGTATAGTAGAGAACAAAGGACAAGATGGTGATATTGTACTACAAATTTTAACAAATCAAGAACCTTTTTTTACCACTCAAGAAAAGAAAGATCTTGAATTTTACACTATTTCAAAGGATTCTCAATCAGGTTCTTCTCCAAATGATTCAAATCTTGAGTTATCACCTTTAAGGAATCAAAGGTTGAGAATCCAAACTTATACTAATACTTTTTCTGCTACTACTACAGAGATAGCAAAGCAAAGCCCAGTTCCAACCGTAACTCCTTCCAAGCTATAAAAAATCTTATTGTGTATGTCTCAAATGTAGCAATAAGTGGACACAGATGTTGGAGTGTAGCGGAGTGGAGCGACGAAGTGTAAGTAAAAAGTGGAGTGACGAAGCATAAGTAAAGAGCGGAGCAAAAGCATATGTCCTTTAAGGGGTCTCTCGGTTTAATTGTGGGGTTATAATTATATAGGTTAAGGGTGCGGGGGCAACGCCCCTGCAGTATGGTACAAGGATGATTTTGTAAATTGTACTTTACATGTATTGCTATATATATAGCATGTATTTGTAACTCTAGGTATTATTATTCTGAATAATAAGAAACTTTAGCCGCTCGCTCTCGAGGATGTAGGCACATTGTCGAACCTTGTTAAGTCCTGTGTCTATTTTTCTTTTCTATTTTACTCTTGTTCTCTGTGTTAATTTCGCAACACCTGGTATCAAATCGGTTGCTATGGCTCTCAATTCCAGAGCAAAATTCAAAGTGGGTAAATTTGATAGAACCAGTAACTTCAGATTATGGCAAACACGAGTAAAAGATTTATTGGCACAGCAAGGGATTTTGAAGGCATTGCGAGCCAAGAAACCAGAAGGTATGGATGACCTAGATTGGGAGGAGTTACAGCAGCGTACTACGGGAACTATACGGCTATGTCTGGCAGATGAGATTATGTACCAAGTCATGGACATCAAATCTCCAGGAAAGGTATGGCAGAAACTAGAGAGTCGTTATATATCCAAATCACTCATGAACAAGTTGTATCATAAGTAAAGGTTGTATGGGCTAAAGATGAAGGAGGGTTTGAATTTGGAACAACATGTCAATATTTTCAATCAAATAATCATAGACTTGGATAGGATTGATGTGAAGATTGAGGACGAGGACAAAATAATTATACTCTTGTATTTTTTACCGCCATCCTATGAACACTTAGTGACTACCCTTACATATGGAACATAGTCCATTAGCTTGAAGGAGATTACGGCAGCATTATTGGCTTTTAACCAATGAAAATAGAATGCAAGTGAGGAATCTCACGGTGAAGGCTTGGTCATGAGGAGAAATCTGGAACGTGGTAGGAGACAAGGTAAAGAAGGTACTGTAAGGGAAAAGTTTAGGTTAAAATCCAGACCTAGAAAAGTAGTGCAGTATTATAAGTGCAAGGATTATGGACATATAAAGAAAGATTGTACAAGGCAAAGAGGGCAGAATGACGACAAGAAGAATGAAGACTCGTCAAAATCTGCAAATGTGGTTCAGAATGATGATTCAAACTTTAGTGATGGAGATATGTTGGTTGTTTCAACAAATCAGTACCTGGATGCATGGTTTCTTGATTCAACAGTATCTTACCACATGACACCTAACAAGGAGTGGTTCACCTCATACAGGTAAGGTTCTTTTAGCTCTATTCATTTAGGTGATGATAAACCTTGTGCTATTACTAGTATAGGAACCATTAAGATTCAGTTGTATAATATTGTTGTTAGAACATTATATGATGTTAGGCATACACTAAACATGAGAAAGAATCTAATTTCCCCAGGCACATTACATGCTAATGGTTTTAATTATAAATCTGATGAAGATAGGGAAATCCTTAGAGTAATTAAAGGTGTATTGATTGTGATGAAAGGGAAACAAACCGCGGGAAATATTTATAAACTGCCAGGGAATACTGTTGTAGGTGGAGCTACAAAGTTGAGTTTGATGATCATGATTATGCAAAATTATGGCACATGCGTTTAGGTCATCTTAATGAGTGTGGGATGACAGAATTGCATAAAAGAAATATGTTAAAGGGTGTTAGAAGTTGTAAATTAGAATTTTGTGAGTTTTATGTGCTTAGGAAACAATCTAGAGTCAGGTTTATGACTGGTCAACATACAACTGGGGAAATTCTTGATTATGTGTGTTTTGATGTATGGGGGCCTACTAGAGAATTATGTTGTGTTCAAAACCCGCAAGCGCACGAATCATGAATTGTAGTACAAAAGATATCGTTTCCACAAGGATTTAATATTGAATACTAATTTTTCTACTTATGTTCTTAGCTAGAAAATCAAATAAAGTAATTTAGCAAATAAAATATAAATCTAAATAAATTAAACTAAAAGAAAATCAAACAGTTAAAACACAAAGCCTAGGTTTAGTTTCACTATTCCAATTAAATTATGAACGTTTAATTATTAAACACATTGATCACAGTTAAGGGTAATTGTTCTAAAATACCTAAAGACTCTAACGAGTTCAATTAAGCATGTTAAGATTAAAGTTTGATTTACTCTCGTGATTAAGAAGTTAATCAAAACTCATTAAGTTTCTTAACAATTAATTTACCATCGTAGACCCCTGCTGTAGATGGCGGGGTTTAGCGCGCGCCCAAGTTTATTGCAACCACGACACTATTTAAGCTCAGGGCTCTAGGGAACACACTAACCACTGTCACAAAGACATGGCGTGGAGATGAGGAGTCGCCACCCAGGGTAATAACTGGGACAAATCGAAAGTGGTGGTAACTCGATTCTCTAATACAAGCTAGCACCACAACCACGAGTACTGGATACGGAATACCAACTTCTTTTAGTCTTGTGTTCATTTAGATTTATTTTATTAATTATTATCTTATTCCCTAATTACATGCAATTTCATTAAACCCTAATTTGAACATCCATCTAACCCTAAGGCAACCAATCCAT
>CATIWM010036821.1:0-28337 GCA_949671775.1 Mallotus repandus | reverse complement strand
ATGTAATTAATTTTTTATAGTTCATAATTAAATAAATATTATAAATTATAATTAATAATTAAATAATTATTATATTTATACCTATAATTATTTTTTAAAAATTATACAATAATATTTATATTTTAAAATTTATTTTTAAATAATTTATATAAATTATTTTAATAATATACAAATTAAAAATAATAAATTATTATTATTTACTATACATATATTTTTTAAATAATATACAACACTAAAAAATATATAAAATTATATTTACAAATAAACAATACTATGAAAAGAACGACATCTAACAAAATTTAACCATTATTTTTTTTTGTGAATGCTTCAATTCGCTTAGAGATTGCTAATTTGTTTGCAATTTCAGAGGTTCAGAATCAAGGTTTCTATCTTGGTCTTCCTACTGTTGTTGGTAGAAATAAGGCTGAGGTATTCAGATATGTTAAAGATAAGGTGTGGAATCGGTTTCATACTTGGCACTCGAAGTTGTTGTCTCGAGGAGGTAAGGAAATTGTTTTGAAATCAGTTGCACTCTCCATTCCTAACTATGTTATGAATGTTTTCCTCCTCCCTTATTCTTTATGTGATGAGATTGAGAAGATGCTGAATAGTTTTTGGTGGGGCTGTAATTATGGTTCTAGAAAGGGTATACGATGGAAGAGTTGGGATCAAATTAGTAAGCCTAAGAAGTGTGGGGGTCTTGGGTTTAAGAGACTGCGTGATTTTAATATTGCTATGATCTCAAAGCAATCTTGGAAATTTCTTGACAATCCTTCTTCTCTTGTATCAAGAGTTTTCAAAGCCAAGTATTTTAGGCATTCTACTTTTTTACAAGTAAAGATGGGCAATAATGCTAGTTTTCTGTGGCGTAGTTTAATGGCTACTCAAGAAGTGTTAAATCAGAATGCTAGGAAACGTATTGGTGATGGGATGAATGCTTTGGTTTGGGGAGACCCATGGTTACAATCCTCAACTGATGGGGATCCGAATTTTTCAGTTGTTAAAGTTAATAGTTTGATTGTTCCAGGGGGTAATAATTGGGATGAAGACCTTGGTAGAGACATTTTTTATGAGGAAGACGTTGCTCATGTTCTGTCTACTCGTCTAGGCACCGGAATGGGTTCGGATTGTTATTGGCAACCTTCTCCTAATGGTTGTTTTTCAGTTAAAGCTTGCAATAGAGTTCTTACAGGTGATTATGATGATAGCGCGGATAAGGTGTGGCAGACGATATGGCCGTTAAAAGTTCCGGCTAAAATCCAGAATTTTATGTGGTGATGTGCTAGTGGTTGTCTTCCAACGAGATCAGCTCTTAATTCCAGAGGTGTGTCAGTTGCTAACTGTTGCCCGATTTGTAATGTTCTTTACGAAACTGCATCTCATGTTCTTTTTACCTGTACGTTCTCTGCTCATTGCTGGTCGCTTCTTGGTTTTAATGTTTCTCATGATTTTTAGTCCCCTATTCTTGTTGTCCTTGATTTGATTTGTGGTCGTTTTTCTCGAGATGAGCTAGTTGTTCTTGCTTCTGTGTGTTACGGGTTGTGGTTTAACAGAAATAATATTATGTCGAATGATAAAGTCTTCTTCAGCAGAGTTTGTTCTTAATTCTGCTGGACATTTCCTTTCCAATTGGCGAATGCACATCTGCATCCGTCTGTGGCTTTTCAGAATTCTAATCTGCAGGATGAAGGCGATCTTATATGGACCAAGCCTCAAGATCAGATGCTTAAGATTAATGTTGATGCAGCGGTGTCAGCAAGGCGTGGTCTGTCCGGATTTGGTTGTCTGATTCGTGACTCAACAGGTCATTTTCTTCGGGCAAGGTTACAGCATGTTTCTCGTCAGTTAACGCTAATTAAGGCCGAAGCTGCTAGTATTAAAGAGGCCTTAAGTTGGATTTAAGTTACTTGGGTTGGATATTTGTGTTGTTGAATCAGATTGTCTTCAGGTGGTTCAAGCTCTTAGACAGTCTGATTTTCGATCTCCTGTTGGTCTTATTTTTGAAGATTGTAATAATTTGTTGAAGCAGTTTAGGAATGTGTGAGTTAGATTTGTTTGCAGATATGCTAATGTTGCTGTCCATGCTTGTGTTCCAGCTGCACTTTCTGCGAATTATATTCAGGATTGCATTGTGCCTCCTGATTTTCTTGTTCCTATTTTAGCTCGTGAGAGCTCTCTGTTTAATGCAATTATTTCTCTTTCAAAAAAAAAAAATTTTATCAAACATTTCATATTTATCAATTAATAGCTATCAGCTATCATCTAACTACAGTAAATAACTAAACCACACAGATCCTAAAAGGAATTGAGTAGTATTATACAATAACAAAAACTACAAATTTAAGTACGTAATAAATCAGAAATGAAAATTTTAGGAGGACAACTGACCAATTGATGCAAGTTTAGATGCTTGAAAATGTTTTAAGCCTAAAACTAATAATACTTAAAAAGAGTATAATGTAATTAACAGTGAAAATTCACGTCAAACATCGTGCCATGACACACCTAAATATGAGAGATAGATAAATATTTCAAACAATAAATTAAAAACTCAATTTATGATTTTTTTATATTTTTTATCTATGATCAAACACTGCTTGCTCATTTTCCACACATACTATTTATGAATTTTCTCCACTCTAATTCTCCGCACTCTATTTATGCATTTTCCACTCGTGCAGTCTTTTGATATCATATAAAATACTTAATTAATTTAAAAATGTTTCTTTGATCTTTTTATTTTTCTGAAAAAAAAATTAAATGGAAGACAAATTGAGTATATATATAGTTTAAAAAAGTTATTATATGTTAATAATGATATAATCACTAATTATGTATTATCTTAAATATTAATTTTTTTAATATAATATTTACTTGTGGAACTTCAGCTAGTTGTATATAATTATATTGGCTACATTTAACAATTTGTATGAATAAAAAATTACATTTATTACTTTTTACAAAAATTTAAATAATTTTTATATGATACACGAAAATAGTCTGGCATACAGAATATACAGATCCCTACATCAGAAGAGGTAGAATTGCCGTATATCATAAAAGCTAAGCTAAAAGGGCAGCACATTTTATACCAAAATTTACAACCCAACGGAAGGAAAGAGGAAGAAAACTTGCTCCTACCACTTTAGGTGTATAAAACAAATAAGGAGATGAATCGTCTCCTAAAACTCAATCCCCTCTTCAGCTACAGTCAAGCTAGCGTTTTGATCCTCTAGCAAGTAGTCACAAATTTCCAGAAGCTGATCTGCAAGTGGAGGAATACTAGGGTTCCGGCTGTCATTGTATAAGTGGGCATTGTATGCTATTTGCCAGACATCATGTCTAAACTCTTCTCGGTGCTTGTACTCCAGCTTTCTTACCTTGTCTCTAATAGTTGATAAATCCATGGGACGTTTTATGATGTCTAAGTAGTCAGGGGCTTCCTTCTTTGATACTGGTTTCAGAAAAAGATAGGACACTTCTAACCTATCTTTCAGTTCATCCACAATGCCTTCCAAGATATTTGCCAGGCCAACCTAAAGGAAAAACATTTCAATTATGGATTAGATTTAGACAAAATTAACCGCTAATGTCTCAAGTGCAGAGTTTTAGTTTTTTCCTCCTAAATTCCGGGTAGACAATGGCCTATGAGATAATATTATTAAAAATATTTATGAGAAATAAAATTAATTGCTTCAACACAAATAGCTAATCTTGCAATGTCAACACTGTCCAAGTGATACATGGAAAAAAAAAAATTCCCAACTCATTTAATAATAACTATTGCCAGAAAGAAACCAAGCACCTCCAAAAAAAAAAAAGGAAAAAAATTATACTACTTGTAATTTGACTTATTATATATAAATAGCCCTTGAAAAAACACCAGATATTCCACTAGTCAAGGGGAGAGAGAGCATAGAGAGTGAGGGTAAACGGTCTTTATCTTGAAACAAATGTTGATTATACAGTGGCGGAAAAAGGGGAGAGAGAGGGTAAAAGGTCTGTATCTTGAAACAACTGTTGATCCCTTCTTCCAAATTGTTACATAAAAGCACCTTCCCCATATATGTCAAATGTAACCAAAAGAAACATTAAGGTAAGGATGTGGAAAAGAAATACCTCTCCACCTCTTCGACGCTTCATTGCAGAGGCATGTTCTGTACCATATCTCCCTAATTCAACAATGGGCCTCCTTTTCACAACTTGATCTCTTTCTGGCATCCTTCTGCTTGCCCTGTAGTCTTCTAAGTAGTTGTCACTAAATTTGGGCTTTTTCATTTTATTTTTCTTCTTCTTGGCTTTCTGCTGTTCTTCTTCCTCCCTCTCTCTTCTGACATCTTCTTCATATCTTCTAAGTTCAGCTAGTCCTCCACACTCTACAATCCCCATGTTTTCTTCTTCATAAATCCTCCTTGCTTTTTCAACTCTCAGTCTCTGTCTATTTATCCTCTTCTCTAGATCATCCCACAATCTTCTCTCCTCTCTTGATTTTTTATTGGCTAATTCTCCAGAAAATTGCAAATTTACAGGTTTCGTTTGCTTATCCACACCTGGCAATTCGGCAATTTTTTTAATTTTCCGGTATTCAAACCCAGTGCTTCCATCCTGGCTGACCTTGTCAATATCAATGACCTCCTTGGGCTGTTTGATGACTACTATCTTGTGAGGTTTCCCCCTATCCTTTACAGCAGGTGGACGTATGACTACAGAGGGCTTATTAGATCCAACATGGTCTCTGTCTCTTTTTGCTGGTGGACGAATAACAATTGATGGCTTATGATATTCATTTCGGCCTGTGTCAGTATCTATTAGAGGGCACATCACAACAGAGTGCTTGTGCGAATCAACATGTACATTTTCAGGTTTTTCCTTGTTGGATATTTTTATTTTACTAATCTTCCCAATGGTCTTACTCCCAGTTTCCATATCAGAACTGTCAGGCTGGACATCAGAAGTCATAAGGCTTTCAGAACCTCGCACAGCTCCATCAACTGGTTTATCAGAATTTTTCTCACTGGAGCTGCACATGAATTTTACTGGCTGAACTTTTGCCTTCAAACTATATTTCTCACCTTCTGGAGCTTCCACTATGGCTGTAGTTTTTGACGTGGAATTCTTCCTCTGCAACTTCTGCAGGGACTTAATCGAGGGATCTAGAAATTTTGATTTTCTAGAAAACTTTTCCGAATCTGCAGTTTCAACCTGTGCTTCGCGCTCTTCTCCATACTTAGGGCAGTATTTGTTGGTTCTCATGTGTCCAAGCTGGTTAATCGAACAGTTATTTTCACTAGTGAAACTCTTTGGAAACATCAATAAATCTATTGCTAGTGTGCTAATCACGCACCTGACCACATGCTCCACATACAAAACTCTCTCGTGAAGATTTCTTTTCCTTAAAAGAAGCCTGGTTTTCAACATAAAAGTACATTGAAGTTGTCTAGAATAAAAAATAAAGAACTTAATGTAAAAGCTATTGTAAGCATTCTGACAGGATATCATAGTCCAAAACAACCACTCTACAATAGCTAGAGACAATAAGG
This sequence comes from Mallotus repandus, assembly GCA_949671775.1. NCBI lineage: Eukaryota > Viridiplantae > Streptophyta > Magnoliopsida > Malpighiales > Euphorbiaceae > Mallotus > Mallotus repandus. The sequence continues at coordinate 22,797 of CATIWM010036821.1, read as the reverse complement.
TATAGTACAGAATAAATGTAGGCAGTAAAAACACTTTTAACCAAAAAGTTCAAAAAGACGATATGTGTGTCTGTGTGTGTGAGAGAGAGAGAGAGAGAGCAGCAGAAGAAAGGATTGTGATGGCTGAAATTTGAGAGAAAAAATGTAATAACTGATCTTTGGCATCTTTAATCTCAATGATTAGACTTGAATAATGTCCTAAGAGATGTGAGAAGCAGAAAAAGAATATCAGTCATAGGATTAAAGCAGAATGGATGAAAAAGGGGTCCCACCTAATCACAAAATACCAACTAAGTTGGAGGGGAAGTTCTATAGGACAATGATTTGACCAGCTATGATATATGCAGTGAATGCCAGGCAGTGAAGAAGCAATGCATACACGAATGTCAAGAAGGATATGCAGTACATAAGGCAGGACAAGAAAAAAACTAAATACAATTATGGAAAGGTGAATGTCTATTGTCTAACCTACTGCGGAAAAGCATTAAGAAGAAAGAATAAATAGTTAGGTCACTTGCCATGAGTCCTTCACCCAATACTGTTAAATTTGCCTTTGGACCTGGAGCACCAGTCTTTTTCATGGTTTTCAGCTTCTCAGACATCTTTCCTTTAACAAAAAAAGCTTCAGCCTACAATCACATAGCGAAATCACAACTGCCCATGAATCCACTTTAAGATGCAGCCAGAACCTTTTTAAATGATCCACAAGAATAATCAAAAGTAAAAATGAACTAAAAAGAAAGTTTTATGTCATTAAAAGTATAACTAGTCTAGCACATGTTTTACCTCCTTTGAGTCTCTAATGATTCTCTCTTTTGAAGCATATGACCCATTTGGATGAATATTGTTCTTTTGCTTAATGTGTTCCACATTGTCAACAAATTTTGATTTAGAACCAGTTAGCAAGCCAGCCTCGACACCAGCAGTTTTAGTTTTCTTCTTCTTCTTCTGCTCAGCCTTTTCATCTGCAGAATAGTTACAATAAGCACCGAGTCAAATAAATATCTTCATCATATGCATCTCTTCAGATGCAGAAGCTAGCTACATGCAGAGTAAACATCACTACTTGTCATAACCGAAATTTAAAGAGCTGAAATGTAATTGAATTACCAAGTGGCTAAATTTAAGGCAAAATTAGCAAATCAATTCAATTGCTCTGCTTAGTGAAGAGAAGTGTAATGAATTGGCTAAAATGATTTGATTGAAATGATGGTAGTGGTGGTAATCATAGCTATTTCAACTCTTCAATTTATCATAAAGGAGCCGTGTTGGGCATGAACACTTGGAATGTGGTACTAGGAATCTTCAAATTAGTGGAAAAGAACAACATAAACATTGGATTTAGGAGTCTAAATGAAAAAAAAAAAAAAAAAGTGCTCATGTTGGATCCTTGTAACTAAAAATGGTAAACAACATTAATTAATGAGAAAAATATAAGTAGAAATATTAAGTAAAAATCATCTTAAAATCCTTTGTACTTCAAATTACATATATGGAGAGTAAATATTAAAGAAGATATAGAAAATTCTAACTTCTAAGTAAAAGAAATGAAGATGACAATGCAGATAATAGTATAACTAAAAAATCTTTAGACCAAACAAAATTAAAAAGCGGTACCATCATTCTTCCTATTTATAAAATGTAATAAATATAAGAATTAGGAAACGTATAGCGAAGATGATGTAAGGTAACACCATTTAGAAGTCCTTTTAATTCCATATTACAATATTTATTTCCCTTATTGTACTTATAAATGTCCCTGCACCATCCACAGAGTTGTATACATGATACAGGCTCTGAGAACTCTAACTCAATTTCTCAATCAGACACCAACACAGTTATATCTCATTTGTAAAAGCCCATAAATCTTGCAAACAATCATTTATGAGAAGTGACCATATGAAATAGTCAGGAAACATATAATACATACCATCCATGAGCAACCTGCATAATTCTGCTGCCTCAGCTGCTTCATCTTCAATTTTTTCTTTTGCCTGAGCTTGTGATGGGTGTCTTCTCATTTTTATCCCCTTGACACCATCCGCCATGTCATACATTGACCCATAATTGCTATCATCCCCTTCACATTCTTCTGCATCAAGCAAGTTTTCCAAATCTCCAGCAAAGGAATCTAGGTCACTATATGCTTCAGAGTCACTCTCAATTTCATCTCCACCAATTGCTGAAAGAGACTGAACTTGACGATCCCAAATTTCTTGACACTTTTCTCTTGTCCGTTGTTGTAACTGAAGAAAGGACATTCGTTGGCCACGTGCATACTTGCTTATAGTTGTTGGGTCAACCTTCACTCCTGATGCTGCTTGTTCACTTGAAAGCTTGCGTATCATGGCAATACGATGCCATCTAGTCAGTTTTGCAATCTGTTCCTCAGGAACATTAAACTTGAGAAGAACCTGGAAATGAGAGGACAATTGAATGAATTATTTTGGCCTTTATACCTCATCCTCTATCTTCCATATATGCTGGAATTAAACTAAATTTATATTATTATTTACAAATGAGTGTTTTGGGGTTTAGATTGAAAAGAATACAGTTTTACTGATGTGAAGGCACAAGGAAGATTATTGATTTGTTGGTTAAATTGCTTTCACAAATCAAGAACCAATGGCAGTATGCAAAAAAAAAGACAGCTACTTAATATTTTAACTTTGTTTGGCAGGTTAGCATGAGGAAGTTGCAGCACTTCAATGGTTGGGTTCAGTAACCAAAGACCTTCCATGATACGTTGCCACATGTAGCACAGAAAAGGGAACTCTGATATATGAAAACAGACATAGCGAAACAGCATTTCTAAAAAATATTTAAAAAAGGAAATGTGAGGCACACATGTAAATATATAAAATACCGGGGTATACACAAATATCAGTTTTTTACACATTTAAAATTTCGATTGATTCAAATAAAGGTTACCATCAATCAATATTTAACTATCAAATCGTTAGAAAAATAGAAAGGTTTTGGAGTCTGGAGAAGAATAGAACAGAACAGATGCATGAAGTAAACAGGGGTGTTTTCAACTTAGGTATTTCAAGAGTTAATTTTGTTTTTGTAGAAATTGGAATGGTTATACACTTTTTCTGATTTTTCTTAAAAAAAATTAGAAAATGTGTTTTGGAACTACAAATTACATTTCCAATTTTAACAAATTACAGAAACAATGTTTCAAAGGCGTACTTTCAAGTTCCCATTTCGACACTTTTTTCAGAATCATTGAAATGTTATGTTAGTGAAGTTTCTCTGCTGCATCATAGTTACAAGAAATCAATTGTCATGCTTAGATCTCAGTTGCTGAATGAATATATGTAACAGTAATATGTTAAGTACCAAGCCTTGTGTGAGGAGCTGCTGCACACTGCAGATTTTTACTATTCTGAAATTACACGTAGAGAATGTACCACAGTTACTTTTCATTTGGCTAACTTAACAAATTCCAAGAGAGCCGACTAATTTATTTGAGAAAGTTCGCCTCAAGCTTATTCAAGTCAATGATACAAAGAAATCTAATGGAAACTAATTTAAAAGCTTATTAAGAGAAAACCAATCATACCTCTCGTGCTGCCTCCATGCTTAATCTCCGAAGGTCAGCATCTGTCCCAGTAACAGTTAAAACTCCTCGAGCAGCCACTTTTTTCTTTGCAACTGCATTGGACATTGGTGCCTTTGGAGCAGCACGAACATAACTAAATCCTAGGCCTCGACCAGAAGGATCACCAACTCCTGTAATTTCGAGACGTTCAATATTTTCTCTATCCTGAAAGGACAAAAATCAAAGATCAGGGGGAAGAATAAAATCGAAAATAATATAGCTCCCCTAAATAACTATCATTGCATTACAGAATATCATAGTAGTTTTAACATATAAAATATCAATCAAGGTGGAGTGAAATACTCTCATAATGTAAATAACACTGGATGAGCATGTACAAGATACTATCATTACCGCCTGGACACTTGGACATTCAACTGCAACAGCAAGAGATGAATGCTGTTTTCTATAGAATAATCAAATATAAAATGACCAGCAGCCCCACCACTAAAACAATCATATATCTCCGGGTGATATCATCAGAAACCAGCAAATTCTTGAACACAACTGTACATACAAATAGCTGATAGGTGTGCCAACTGCCAACCATCACAACACACTTTCTAGCATGGTCAAATGTCATATAAAATAAAAAAAAAATTCTCACCTGGTTTGTACAAGCTACAAAATTGCTGCTAAGGCTCCATGGAGTTATCTGCAATTCTCGCTCTATGTGTGATGCAGCAGCTAGAGATATTGCTTCATCAGGGAGCTGGCTCATTGCAGTTGAAACAGTAGCTGAGAGTGTTAGCCTTGTAATTCCCAAGTGTTTGAGACGATACAGACCAGCTTGCATACTTTCATAGGCACACACCTGACCCAGAAAGAATATGATAAAACGTACAAGTAAAGGACAAAACCTTGCAGATGCAAGGACTAACACTTTCTGTACTTAATTTAAACATTCAAGCAATCTGTCTCCATCTTTTACATTGGAAGCAGGTCTTCTCTAAAGAACTTGTTTAATATTTGTAAACAGGGAAAGGAATGTGCCACACCAATTAAATGCATAACCACGGTTTTTCTTTTAACCATTCATTCAAAAAAACCAAATTTAGAAACCAAAATCCATTAGATCCCAGAAATAAGAGATAAAAGGAAATGTGCTTTGAAATCTTTTATGCAATTAGTTTCTGCACCACCTGCATTGCATGTGAATATAAATAATTTGACTCATTATAACTATTATACGCCTAATCCTAAGAAGACCAAAACAAACCCCAAAAACATCAAAATTACCATCCAAAAAGAACGGCCTAAGGACAAGTATGATGGGCATAGCATAAAAGGGAAGGAAAAAAAAACTTTTTCTTTGGGCTTTTCAATTGCTGCATGTAGCTAGAGGACACTTCTTTTTCCTTTGCTTAGCCCCTCTGCCTTTACCTTGCACTTGACTACTTTTGCTTCTACAAGCTTCATTGTGATTCCCAGCAATCCAACAGCTTCAGATATTGTGCTTCTTTGACTATCATATATATTCATTTGGTCCAAAATTTGTAGTATTTATATTTGTCACTTTGGAATATATTTTATATATATATATATATATATATATATATATATGACGAAACTCTATATAGGATAGAAATTTCTTCAATGGTAGCACATATAAAAAAGATAATAGTCCACTATAGCCAAGTGGTCTCCTATGAAGCTTAATTCTTCCCCAAAAAAAGGGTCGATCTCACTAGCAAATTACATGGAGAGTTGCCCATGATGCTCTACCTTGTGAATTAACTTATGATTTAGCTGATGTACTTTCCCTCAATTCTTCCAATTAATACATCATATCCCATTATAAATTGGAAAAAGGAGAAGGCTTGGGTATGTTAGATGACAAAATAATCATATTACTGCATAAATTTCATATTCTTTTTGGTTACAAGAAATTCAAGATGCATGAAAAAAAAAAATTAATTTTCAAATTCAAATTATAGTCCTAAATGAAATGAAAAATAAAAATTATTTATATCAATGTATTGGGTCAACTGGTAAGGTTGCTCTTTTGGTGACCTCAAGCTCAAGATTCAAGGCATCAAAACAGCTTCTTTGCAAAAAAGCAGGAGGAACATAATGTATTATTATAGCTAGGTCATATTTCCATCAATCATGACACTTCCATAGCACAATCCATGCTTACAGCCTACCACCTGGTGCTGGTAGCATAATTGAAGTTCAAAGACAATGCTGAACACAGGAAACATAGAATAACTAAGCTAGATTAACAGCCAGTTTTCCTGCAAAATCATTTTCCTATCCTACTCGACTAATTTTAAGCATATGAGAATTCAGCAGATAGCACTTTCTGGTCAATTGAAAAGTTGTTCATATGTACTCTGCTGAGAAAGCTAAACATCAGTATTCTGAATTAAATGAACAAAATGTTAAGAATATCATTCTGTTGAAAACTATGGCAAAGTCCCCATCAATCCACAATATCAAATCAAACTGATAACAATTTGCTAATCAAGAAAGGAATAAATAAGTTCAATATGACTAGAATCAAATGAAAAAGCTAGGTAAATAAAATGCAGTACTTACATTCTCTGGTAGCACCAATCTTTTCAAGTCCTCTTCAGACGGAATGACAAAATCACGCTTCTTGGACCAAAACAGATGTCCATTTGCATCCTTCTGTATGTTCCATTACCATATATCACAATCAATCGAGTGTAAAATACAATATTGTAGCACAAAGAAAAAACCAAAGCACAATTAACTATAACGAGTTGTAGAGAAAGATACCCGCAAGACAGCACATTCCTTCAGCTTCTTCCGCAAGATCGTTTCCGAAATGTTTGGAAACTGAGCTGACAATTCATCTGCACGGATCCAAGGAATGGTACCATGCTTTTCAGAAGCTCGAAACTCACGGTATACATACACCAGTAACCTGTTTATGATATATGCCTGAAGGTTCTTAGATGCAGGAGAAAATACCTCCATAAGGGGTGCCTGCAACGAATATTCAAATAAGCTAATTATAAGTGAACAAGCCAGGAACTTATCAATTAATATTAACCCTGGTCAAACTATAAATGTAAATAATCAGAAAAGCACAAGATGAGAACAGCTAGGGAATGTTGAAATACTGTGTTGAATGAAAAGCATTCTTCCTAACTATAGACCAAAGGTGTGAACACACCATTTTATTACAGTTTTCCAGGACACAATCAATTAAATTTGGTCAAAGATTATGAATTAATTTCTTCTCCAGAAACATTATTTATGTGTTGCATAATGGAGTCCATTAAGGCTGTCAATCTTTAACAAGAGTATTAAAAACATGGGCTTGAAGTTTTGCTCAGAGCCTTAGAAATGACCATCTCTGCCCAAGGTCTTCAGTTTCTTGTTCTATTGCTCTCGTTTGCATTCAATTTCTTCCAGTTCACAACATCACTTCCTTATTCACACAAATAAACCTGGTATCCTATTGGTTCCTTCACAATCATGATATAAATCTAAGCCTAACAAAAACAGAAATTTTTCCAGATAAACCAGGCCATTCAGCATAAATTAACTTTCAACTGGCAATCTCCAAAATTCCCACAAAGCAGCTAAAATGTTATGAATTGGAAAGCAACTAAAACATTAGTACTAACAAGCACCTAGAACTGAATAACATTGTGAATTTATATTGTTTGAAAAATTCAATAACAAAAAATGGAAGACGTAATATAAGCAGTGTTGATAAAGAGGAAGATGATGTGGATAGTCATCCTCTTTATCCACATTGTTAATGTTTGATAAAAAGCCACAAGAATAATAATTTTAAAACTTGAGAGAGAGTTTTTCTGTTGGATCAACATGTAAAGTGAACTTTAAGAAAATAAATTAAGCACAAAGAAGTGAAAATAATAATATTAGCAATGACACCTAAAAATTCAGAACAGATATATTGTTAAACACAAACTTGTTCTCTCTTATCTTTAGTTAGAAGTTCAAACATTGGCCTGCTCAAAGTAGAAAAAAACATAAGTGAATTTTAAGAAAATAAAATTAAGCACAAAGAAGTGAATAAAAATATTAGCAATGACACAAAAAAATTTCAGAACAGATAAATGTTGTCAAACACAAACTTGTTCTCTCATATCTTTAGTTAGAAGTTCATTCTTTAGTCTACTTAAAGTAGAGAAACGGAAGCATGTAGTAGATTTAACTATTAATGCATATATGAAGACCAAGCAATTAAAGCTTCCAGACAAGAAACACGAAAATAGACTGACAGGTAAAAAAAAAAAAAAAGAAGAACATTGGTGACAAGAAATCATAAAAAGTTTTCTGTATTCTCTCATCAAAAAACAAGTCTAATTGAAGTTAACTTCTACAGTTGCATATAAAATGGAGGGGAGAAAAAAGAAAAGAAAACTACCTGTTGCCCAACAACAGCAATCTGGTCAATGCGTCTAACTGAAAGCTTTCCCTTCGCAGAACGAACTAATAGATAATCAGTGGATGCAACCTTATGAGAAAAAATGGGTGCTTTGTACATATTTGTTTCAAGTGATGATTGGCTTAAACCAGCTTTTACATCTCCAAGAAAAGGAGACTTATCAGTAGGCTCTAGTACCACAACATTTCCCAAGCTGCTGTTATCATTGCGCAAGAAGATGCCAGTTTGGTCACTGGGACTTGACTTCTGATAGTAAGTGCATAGTTTTGCACCCATGCCAATATTGCTCAACAATAAAGGCCTTTCCTCACAATACCTACAGAAAAGGAAAAATAAAAACTTTGTCAAATTTCAATTCCATATACACATAAGAACGAAATCCTGAATCATGAATATGTAGGAGATGTTAAATATGGAAAAGAGTCTCATGTAAAATAAATTCAATGAAGTAAAACTGCACATAAGTGGAGAAGAATGAGCTTCGGAAAAAGTAAATTGGTATTAGACAAAAGGTTCCAACCCACTTATATTTCCATGTTGTAAGTTGAGCCCGACACTCCCAGGCCAATGGAAATTCAGCAGAACCAAAACGAGAATCAATTATCAATGATTCAGTGTATGATAAGGTTTTACAAATTTTATTTAATAATGAAGCAATTAAATCTATAACCCAAGCACAACATGGGGACAGTTTCTCACAACCCATACTTGGTAAAATCACATTTTAACTTGCTTTGCTTCTATACCATATGAAAGAACATACATATAATGGAACATTCCTCCCAAGAACAGGACAGTGAATAAAACGAATTGAAAATATCTATCTTATTAGAAAAGTATGCTCAAAACAGTTACTTGAGTTATTAAAACAAAGATTAGCAAGTTAAAGATTAGCTCTATCTAGGCAGATATCTTATAAATCTTATAAAGCATATTTAAGGCATGTATTGAACAGAATGCGAACCAATAATACAGAGCATTCCAATCAGTATTAAGATTCTGCAGCCAACAAGTTTCAGCAACTATGATGGGGAATTAGCAAAATCATATTGAAGATCCAACCTAATTAGTAAAAAATAAGTGTTCCTCATGCTACGTGCTACTCTAGAATATTACCAGAAGAATGAATCCTAGAGCACAGATAGGAGGGATCAATGAAAATCACTGCACAGGGATCAATTTGGAAACAATGTTAAAACAGACTTCAGAAATAACTATCTTTTTTTCTTTTGTTGATGAGAAAACGAGTAGTCTTCAAAACGGCAAAAAAATAATGTTAAAAAAAGACAACTAGATACGTATGGAAATAAAAGATGGAAGATATAAAAGAAGAATGGAGTCTCCGGGACAAAAATAAATAAATAAATAAAAGAAAGCACATGGTGCTAGAAACACCAGAATCCTAACTTATGGTACACTTGAATACTCCAATTAGCCACTTCCTTGGCTATACTTAAGATATGTGACACATTTCAAATCACAGAAAATGCTTAGAAGAAACTCCCAGTACCAATTTCTAAGCAACAAAACATCGAACTCTATCCTATTATAGTTCAACATCATTGAGGTGATGTAATTCATTCATATCCCATGTAAGCGTATTTATGTGTTCTATAGGAGTATTCCAAGTCCTGGACTTTGTATTATCCTTTTCTCATTGATATTAATTTTCCTACAAGAAAATGTATATTTTTTACTATTACATCTTTTACTAAAAACGGTAGATATAAGGAATAGCTCTTTGAATAGGGAATCTAAATGAGAATTTGTGACAATACAATAACCCTCACTGTATTGGAGTGTCAAGTAATGCACTTTGAGCAAAAATCAATGTTCATAACATGCTTTCAAAATGCAGAGTTAGAAAAGAAAAATAGACAAATTTTAAGAAAGCAATGGCCAAATAAGCTTATCTCCTGTGCTATATCCCCATGTTGTGTTTCTGAATATAAAACAAGGACAAGATTTTCAGACAACTTACTCCATCAGAAAGACATGACCATCTTTAACAGAAAGGTCCGATTTCTTCTTGAATGCCCCAGGAGGACGCAAAGACTTGTTCTCACACGGAATTCTTTGTGCCCTTAGTAACAAATGAACTTTCGTTCGAACAATATGAAGCAATGAGTTTGGCTGAACATTTTGCTCAGCAAGAGACTTATGATCTTCAAGTTCCTTCCCCAAATAAAAAATCTTCACCATTTCTGAAGGCTTGAAATCTAACAGGGAAAAGAATAAGTAAGCAATTTATCCTTCTTCAGCACTTTAGATATGGGCAACCATAGACTAGGAATAGAATAAGTACAACAGTAACAGTGAGAGCAAGAACAATACGCATATATATGATGAATTGCACCCAGAAAGGAAGCAATGGATATGAAATGAACAAATCAAGTAATCAAATGAATCTTTTGTATGAAAAAAAAAAATTACGACAAAGATTTCATTAAAAAAGAACGGAAAGATAAATAACTCACTGAGAAAACTAAAGGAAAAGAGAAGAGGGAAAAAAGGTTAAGAAAAAAAAAACAAGAAATACAAAACTAATGAAGTTGGGTTTTGGGAACACCAAGAAAATAAGCTAATGAAGTAGAACAAAGTGTCTGATCATCCACACATGGCATAGATAACAACTAGGTTAAGGGCAGTAGCAACAGCCAAAATAAAGAAAAAGATTTATCGAATCGCACACAAAGAGATTACAACCTAGCTTTTTTGAAGCCTTCGCTTTAACAAAAGAGATGGTCTCATCAGCATCCACGTGTAATTTACTTCCTTTACCTCCCAAGCTCTTTAATATAATTTTCAATGGTCCCAGAGTGGGCAGTTTCTTTTGTTCTTTGACAGCCACCTTGCTGTCATGGGGATACCATACAGCTTTTGGTCGATGAAAATTAGCCAAATCTTTACTGCAAAAAAGTGCATCATATCCATTGGAAAATTTAGAAAAAAAAAAATATATAAAAATCATAGGTAAAACCCATATTAGCAACACAAAAATGAATCATATGCAAGCTCAAGAAAAACGCATAACAAGCGAAAAGCTTAAACTTCAAGTGCTGAGGGAGGCGAGATGGATGTGAGACTTGATAAGCAATGATTATTTGCGTCAACAATATGATAATTGAATTTCTGAATTTGGAAACACAAGAAAAAAAAACTGCAGCATTGATTGCTAGTTTTATGCAGCCACTACTTTTGTTTTGTCAATATTCACACCACATTCCCTGAAGGTAATCTGGATCCACGCTAAAAGCAATATCGCGAGCTGTACCAGAGACCAATAGACTTCCAAGTGATTTTCATTCCCAGTTTCAAAAGCTTAAGAAGGAGACCTCATGGTTTAACTTACACCAATGAAGTCGCTGAAGGTGTCATGTCAATATAAAAGGCAGTTCCATAAATTGATCTTTAATTCAACAGGCTTATACTAGGATCTCTTTAATAAAAGAATTTTGTGGAGGCTAAATTATCCTCCCAGACAAAATAACAGATGAAAAAGAAAAATCAACATATTAAACAAATAGTTCCCTATAATCATGCTCAGTAATACCCAAATACAGCTTGAGCCAAGTCTGCCAAGGACTGGTTTTCTTATACTAAATTTTATATCCTTCACTTATTATAGATGTGCATTTTTTCTCTTTGCTGCCAAATCTAATAAGTTTAGTAAGATAAAATCTCAGTGTAGAACTTCATTATATAATTCTTAGTTTTTCTACAATCAATCCAAGATCAATTGGAATCATTGCACCCCACATGGAGTCTAACTAGTATCTTCCAGTTTATGTCATATCTTGCATAGTTAAATTTTATACTAAATTTTATGTCCTTCACTTATTATAGATGTGCCTTTTGTCTCTTTGCTGCTAAATCTAATAAGTTTAGCAAGATAAAATCTCAGTGTAGAACTTCATTATATAATTCTTAGTTTCTCTACAATCAATCCAAGATCAATTGGAATCATTGCACCCCTCATGGAGTCTAACTAGGATCTTCCAGTTTATGTCATATCTTGCATAGTTAAATTTTATACTAAATTTTATATCCTTCACTTATTATAGATGTGCCTTTTTTCTCTTTGCTGCCAAATCTAATAAGTTTAGCAAGATAAAATCTCAGTGTAGAACTTCATTATATAATTCTTAGTTTTTCTACAATCAATCCAAGATCAATTGGAATCATTGCACCCTTCATGGAGTCTAACTAGGATCTTCCAGTTTATGTCATATCTTGCATAGTTAAATTTTAACAGTGATCAGCTATTGATCTGCTTATAGAACATAAAAGTAACTCAACAAAGCTAAATTATCCAAATTTTATTTTAATGTGACATTATGAGAATATTATATACATGTGAAACAATATTAAAGGCTACTGCTATAAATCAAAGCACTAGATCTTACTTGCTCAACTTCAATTTCATCGTCTGCAACTTAATTGCAGGTGCTGCATGATGAACTCTGGTACCAAAAGCACTTCGTTTGCTAGAATTTGATTGCAGCGGCTGAGAAATTTTCCTGCTTGTATAGAAATTGTCATTGGAAATATTGAATTGCCAACCAGACTCATATCCACAACCAGATATCTCAGTTGAAACCCTGGGCTTTGAGGATTGGGTCATAATCATTGCCCCTGCATGAAGCTGAAGATGTTCACTGCTCTTGTTATCCAGAACTTCAAAGAGCATCTGCTCATCCTGAAGATCAAGAATTAGCTTAGGCTTCATGTTAGTTTTGTTGGATTCCCATATTATATTATCTAACCAAGATCCTTCCATCATGTCTCTATTTTGCAATGTAAGCCTGCTGAAATGCCTGAGAGCATCATTTTGGGACACCTTCATGGCATTATTCACTATTCTATCATCAACATGATAGTACTTCTCTGCTTCTAAATGAGATTCTAACCTCAAAAGCTGTGGATGGCATCTGGATTCCCATAATGGAATGTCTGAGGGTACTGAAGAATCACCAAAGCCAAATGACTCCACAAGTATAGGAGAGCTCTGCAGGAAATAGTTATGACCTTTCCCATCTGGAAGCACAGGGAGCTCTAAATGAAGATTTTGTAGCTGACTACCTTGCTCTGTATCGTTTAAAAATGAATCTGCCAAGTCAGGTCCAGACGATTCACAACTTTCTACTGAATTGTTACTAACAGAAGGAGAATTATCCCAGAAAATTCCATCTTCCCAATCTTGCTGATCAAGAGAGTAGAACGATGGTGACTCGCTTACTGTGGCAAGCTCTCCTGATAAATTCTTGTTCATTGGTTCTGCACTGACACAAGAACTCCTATGTTCCTCATTTTTAATGGATCCTTGCATAACAGAAAACTTCCCTGCTTCTGAGCCTTCATCATTAGATGCTGAGATGTCATACTGATTCACATGTTGGTGCAGCTGAAACGCTTGACTAAAACCTTTTAAAAATGCCTCTTCATCATCTTCAACAATATCTGCAACTTCCATAGATATGTACTTCTCTGAAAATGACATAAAAACAAAATGTCAAAATGGGGTATACATTAGAAACATCAAGTGGAAGAAAGCGCCTCATCCAAGAAGATGTACCTTTCACAATGGGGTATTTCTGGTCTCTTTTTTCCCCTTTCTTCAAGGGCACATGAATACCAAATATTTCTGAGAACCGTAAGATCACCAAACCATCTTCCACACACAAAACAGGTAGTGATGTGGAATTTTCACCCACCAGAGGTTCCTCCGGCGCATCTGTTTTCTCCTGATTAAATACATGATGGAAACACAAAATATTATCATAAGTCCGAACATGCAAATAACCACTGAATTCACTGTGCATCAACTTCTACCCAAATTCTGTGGTGAAAGATTATTTGAGTGCCAAGCTTTCCATCATTTATCATTTCAAGAAAGAAAGCATCAAATGCCTTAGACAAAAGAGCAAAATGTAAAGAAGGGATCTATCAGTCAGCATTTCAGAAGAACTACTGAGCATTTAACCCCAAACAGGTCCCGTTCAGACATAGCCAACATGGATCTATCCCCAACATTCTTCCAGGTTTATGCCTAAGTTTTCATAAAGGTCTAATCCTACTGGATCCTTTATCTCAGTCATCTTAGGTCAATCCTCTCGTTTCTTATCTGCTATAACTTCAATATGAGCAACCTTCAGGATGGATGCGATGCACATGACCAAACTTCTGAAAAAGGAAAACCAGTTAACCTGCATGTGATAGCATAAGTGGTTGCTTTTTTTTTTTTTCAATTTTCAGTGACTTTCATGGAGATGAAAAAATTCATTTCAGAATCCACTATGCTGAAGAATTCAAGAACACTGACCTTCACAAAATCCAATCAGACTATAGTCAAGTGCTATACAAACTGCTAAAAGGTAGAAGACTGTTCAGGACTACACTAATGCAGAGATATTTAGAGGCTACGTTGCACCAAAACGTGAGGAAGCCGGTGTTTCCCCTAATCGCATACGTTTCCGATACGGAAATGGTGAAAAAAAGGGCCTTCATATGTATCAGGGCCGTTTCTGTAAATTTTAGAAAATAGGAAACACATTTCCTTTGTTCACCTTTTTCACCGTGCGATGTAGTTTAGAGAAAATGCAAAGATGCATGACGAATACAACAGAGATTCAGAGGTAGAATCTCAAAATTAGCTGGAAAATAATTTCTGGAAGACAAAGAAAATCAGTCTTCACATCAATTTTTACATATGAAATTGCTCGAGAATGTGCAAGATTATAGAGAATGATTGTAACTATACACCCCAATACTATTTAATCTCTAGAAGCGAAAGACAAATACTCTGGACCAGTCAGTATGATGCACTTGCATTCAACAATCGTAATTCAGCTTTGTAAGATTTGTAGGAAATGGAAGAAACCACAAAATAATAATGAAGAGCGGGATTGAAAACTGACTTCCTCAAAATCTTCAACATTAGCACCCAGATTTTCAGTATCTGGGGAGTCAAGCAGTATGCCACCATATGCAGGTGATTCTGCTGGAATTGCAACAATGTCCTGCCGACCTGAGAAAAAAGATTCTAAGCTATGTCAGACATAAGAATGGAAAGAAGGTAATACAATGGTTAAAATGATAAGAAGCCACTGCATGGGTAACATCCACGAAGTTTGGCAATTTTTCATTTTACAGGGCCCTCTTTTTGGGATCACAATTTTAACAGAAATTATTGAACTGATACTTGTATAGCATGAGTATGGCATGACATTATAATTAACCTTTAGCATATTTCAAGTCTCAAACCTAATCTACAAACATCTACCAAAAAAAAAAAAGAGAAAAATTGAAGTGTCCAAATTTTATCAAGCAACTTTTAAAATTCTTATGACCATTTTACAGCTTCTTTCTCAAAAAATTCTAATTGAAGTCCTAGACAGATTATAGTTCTCTTGGAAAGAATGAATTTGTAGGACAGGAAAGGATGAAGGAAATCATAAGGTTACAGATTGGCCACTCCAAAAACTTATTCCTCCTACCATTATTATGTGAAGTAGATGCATGAAGGTTTACCATGTAAACTAGGTAGAGGTTCAACATTCAGCCATATTCTTATAAGAAACAGGAAAAGAAAAAGAAAGAATATTTGAAAAACTACTACTTTATTTGCAGCCAATGGCTATATATAGAGAACAGAAAGAAAGAATGAAAACTGTTTTTCCAGTATATCTAAGCAACTGACCATGAAAATGGATTTTCTAGGTTCAGGGGAACATGCCCAAACTTCACTTCAGATACAGGCAGCCCACATACCAAAAATTAGTTCCCAGAGTTGAAGTCCTGCATAAATCTAACATCTAATTATATTACTTGGACAAAAGTAGATTTAAGGTACTAAACTTATTCTAATTTCATTGATGGATGGCAAAGTACATATGCAATAATAATATCCGATGATTTGAGGAGACAGAAAAGGAAGCAGAAAAGGGCTGTAGGTTCTTCCTTATTTTCCTACAAGAATATATCTTTATGAGATTATCGACAGTAGAAGTACAAGAATAGCCCAAACAAAGTCAGACCTAAATAATGCAATAAACTCCTAAAAACTAAGCTAATATACAGTTTCCAACAAAACTTTGACACAAATGATAATCAGCATTCTCCAGAAGGCACACTCTGAATATCATCCAATCTGAAAAAGACCCAAATCAATGTTAGGGACAACTAACTGCCTGATCCAAACTAACCAAACTAACCAAACTAACCAAACTAATGCTTTACAAACCATAACACAAATTAAAACTATAGAAGAGATATTTGGTTGTCATATTGAAATTGGATGCATCAACTACAAAACAAAAGCAGCAAAAGTGGACAAAAAGAGGGGAAAATCTTAAACCACTCATGATATAAAACTTTTAGCTAATTTATTCAAGTTTTGGCCAAATAAGTAAATATTTACCATCACAATACAGCAGACTCAGTTCAAATCCCACCAATATACAATTTCCTTTTGTTTCAAATATTGTAGAGATACATAAAGGGGAGAAAAAGTTAAATAAATTCTGATATATCTAATTTAACCTGAGAAAAGCACACCAAAATGAAAAATCACCACAAACTAACATAATTTTGACTATATACGATGAACATTTAAAATAAAAGAATAAACCAAATGCTGGCATGATTTTTTCCAAAGAAATTAGGCCCTGATTTTTAGAGCAGATAGAATGATTAAACAATGGCATTGTAAAATTCCCAAGTCACCAATCTATTAAGAATCAATAAAAATAAAACCTAAATTTCAACATCAAATAGTATTTCCATAAGAATTTTAGGCAAGAAGACACTCAAAAGTGTAAAAAATGTATATTTTACAATGAGAAAACAATGACAACAAGCAACTACTTTTGAAATGAAAAACACTGGGTGATGAACGATGCGTAATAAAAAAAAGGTTAAAAGGATGCTTACACCCAATAGTGAATCTGATAAAGAAATACCTTGACCTTCTAGTCTTTTATCCACAAACATATGCCCTTTTTCAGCTTCGTCTTCTTCCTCATCATAATTCTCATCATCAAACACCAAAGTTGTAGGCCTCAATGTAGCCAGAGTAACTTCAAAAGAAAAATACTCCTTTTTTGGCAACAAATAGTCCTCCTCACTAGCAGCTTGAATCTCTGGTCCCTCATACTGCTCATCAAAATCTTCATAATCAACTGCATTCTCAGCCTTCTCATCATAATCTAGCATAAAAAATCCACATTGAACGCAAAATCAGAAAAATTGGCCAGAGATGGTGGATGCCCACACAAACTATATACTGATACAATGCTACAGACACATTCAACCATGCCTTTCAGTGAAATACTATTAGCCCTTATCCACCCTAGAAGAAAAAACAAAAGAAAAAAAGAAAACCACAGGACACAATGGGAAGAATCATAATAAAAACAAAGTAAATATCTAACTAACCAATGTTAATAACTTAATGTCAAGAACTACTCAAGACCGAAGTAACAAATAAACAAATCTATAAGAACTTTAAGTTGCAAGAAATGATGAAGGTAAAAAGTTCTCATCTTTCCAACAATGAAAAATAATACAATAAACAATTCCGCTCATCGGAAAATAATGCTGTCCAGTTCAGGGGTTTTCAAATATACAAATAAATAGACAGAATCTAAATGTGGGTAGGTCATCCAAGACAGAACCTACCCAAATAATTTCCAACATATGTAGACTAGTTCCTATATGTCAAACTATATTGAAGCAAACCAGTCAATTTATATTGAAATTTCCAATTTAGATTACTTATCTGTTAACATCAATCAAAAGACAGATCAAGAAAATATATAAATAAACTAATTAGCTAAAGAAATAAAGATACTAACAGAACATCAAAAACCGCATGAGATAGTTTTTCCTGGCAGACATCACCTTGTTCTGCGGCATCAGTTGATGTTTGTGGTGCTTTCACCGACAACTGAAAGAAAAGCAACACATTACCAATAAATATAAAAAGAAGAATTTAAACCAAACCACCATGCTAAGACACATGGGGGACATTGAGAACCTCAAAGCTAAAACACATCTTAAAATTACTTACAATTTACATATGTTATATTTGTGCAAAAACTTGTCTTGAACACTTATAAGCTACAAAAACCCTATAAATAACATTGAGAACCACAAAGCTAATGCACAATAAAATGAATTACATACATCCATATCCACCAATGATGGACCCAACTTGTCAGCCAGTGCAGCAAGATGCTCCTTTGCATCCTGAAACATGTATTTTAGCATCAAATGGAAAATCACAACCTGGAAAATTGTATTAGCATACTAAGATTCAAAAAGATGCTCACTCCACAAGCAACAAGCAAAAACAGAATGAAACACCCGCCAGAGGACAGAAGTGTAAGGGCAAACAAAGGCAGAAATGAAGCCTAACAAGTTTTATCATAGTTTGAATCTCTAAACAGCATACAATACCATATTAATTTATGTAAAGCAGGAAACTAAAACTTCATTGGAATTAGAGCATACAAATTGTATTTCCTAATGTTAACATTAGTTGATTGATATTATAAATTTAACTTGGCAATCACTATACCGATAGTGCAACTTTTGACAAGGATCCAAGCATTATGCGGGAATGACAAATGACAAAGGTGCATCAGTAATATAATAAAGGTATAACGTGTACAGTTGGCAACTTATGATACAGTAAAGAACTGGTGATAACATAGTTCTTTCTCCTTTTCCTTCCACCTATACCCCATAAATTTTCAACATAAATAGATTAAGCTGTCTCTGGAAAATCTCAATTTCAACAAGAATGTCTATCCATGCACATAGAGAACATTATTCATTTTTACTCATGTAACATAAGGTGGGTAACAATATAAGAAAGAGGAAAAAGAGAATAATGCTTACCTCATCAAGATAATCAACATCAAGGTCACCTGAATTGTCGACATTTCCAAACATAAATCCCAAAAACCTCTTACCACCGCCACCCTCCTCATATTCCTCCTCATCATCTGATAAATCAGTCCGGCATGACATTAGAATGGAACTCAATATTAGAAAAAACATGGAAAGTTTCAAGTGTTAAATTCTTTTCAATATGATAGAAATGCCAACCTCACAGTCTAGGAAGTACAACCCTCACTAAGCACACTGGCCAACACCAAACCCATTTAACTACCTCCCATCCCAAAACCCTTTTTATTTTTTAGGAAATCCCAAAACCAATTATGACTCTTCTCTCATTTTGGGGAAAAAGATTGTGAAGTGCTAAAATAACCACTCTAAACAGTTAACTATAAAAATAAAAATAACTCAAAAAACTACAAATATCAGTTTAATCAATGAATAATTTATCAACTTTTATATGCTGAAAGCAACAAATTATCAAACATATACATGAATTGAATTTCAATTGGATGCTTTAACAGCACAGCAGTTTACAATGAATAGGTTTGCAATTTAATTTAAGCTGGTAAGGTGCCAATTCTAAATTAAATAGTATACATATGATTGTAACTTTCTCCAAACGATAATTGATAAATACCTAATAACTGAAATTGACCATCTACAAGTGACTGCATTATATGATAATTGATAACTATCTAAAGAAAAATCGAGGATGCAAGCGAGTTGAAAGGCGTCTGGATCATCTGGCGAGCTGAGCAATGAGAAGGAGCTGGTCACAGATACTCCTGCTTTGAGCGCCAAAGTTAGGGTTCCCGTTAACGGGGGGACGTGATAGTCACGTTTTCAGGCATACTTAAATAATAATAATAATAAGAAGAAGAAGAAGAAGGGTGACTACCTCTCTAGTTTTCACTTTCCCCTCTTATTTAAAAATTAATTTTTTTTTATTTTCAATTTTCATTGACATTTTAATTCCTTGAATAAAATTTTGTTAAATCTCTTCTATTAAAAGAATACTTAAATTTATATACTTTATAAAATTAAAATAATTTAATTCTTTTATTTAAATACTATAACACAATTCAGTCTCTTAAATTTTTAATTATTTTAAAATTTAAAATTTGAATGTCAATTAAATTTTTAACGCTACATCTATCAATGCATTAAATAATAAATTTTCATCAATTTTATTTTATATTAACTTTTTTCACTTAGTTTAATTAATTTTTGTTTTAATAACTTTAAAATTATGATTGTTGAAATCAAATTCTAAAAAATTTAAATAATTTGACTTTTAAAATGAAATTAAGTAAATTAATGAATTCATTAAATTTACGCACTAATTTTTAACTATAACGTGTTGATAGAAATATGTGTAAGCATTCTAAAAATAGTTACCCTTAAAAATTTAAAGTTTAAATATTAAAATTGAAAAATTAAATTATTTAATTTTATTAAAATAAAAGGATTAAAATGTACAATTATAAAATAAAGGGACTAAACTGTATGTTTTAATAAAATAAAGAGATCTAAGTGTTTATTTAATATAAGAGATTTATCGGAACCATATCGAGAGAACTTAAGGCCTGTTTAGTTTTGGAAAACAATGTCTGTTTTCCAGAAAACTTTTCCAAGAAAATTGGAAAATAAAAATTGTTGTTTAGTCATTATATTTTCTAACTTTAAAAAACTAGAAAATTATTTTCCAAAATTTTTAAATTATAAAAGATTTTAGAAAACTAATAAAAGATATTTTTAAAATTATTCTTTTAACATTGACTACAATATTCTCAACCATCATTATCACCACAACCTCCACTACCACTACTACCACCACCACCTCCACCTCCACCTCCACCTCCATGTCACCACCACCACCACCACACCCACCTCTTTCACCACCACCACCACCCCCACTATTACCATTTCCACCTCTACCTCACCATCACCATCACCACCACCTCCACCTCCACCTCCACCTCCACCAACCTCCACCCCCTCCACCACCACCACCACCATTACAATCTCATGACTTTGAATTAAAATTAATTAAATATGAATGAATTTAAAAATAAATTTACAAATATTTTATAATTATTATGAATATAATTTTTAATTTAAACTCTACTATACATAATGGACATATTGATTTTTTAAATAAGTTGATTTATTAAAATTTATTAAATGTGCAGAATTTAAAATTTTTTCATAAAATAAATAAATTTAATATTAATCACAATCATATGAATCATAATAAAAATTAATGTATTAATTACAAAGTTATAAAAATAAATTTCACTAAAAATAATACCTATGAAAATATGAAAAACTGAAAAATGAAAAGTAACAAACAAACTTGATTTCTGTTTTCTATATTCTATTTTGGAAAATGAAAAACTGGAAAACAAAGAAAAGAAAAAAAAATTGAAAAAGGAAAATATAAAATATTTTCTAAAACTAAACAGGCTTAAATATTGACAAAATGAAAACTGAAGGATTAAAAAATTCTCAAATAAAAGGAAAAAGTGTGAATTAGATCTAATCTCAAGGACAAATGTAATTTTCTCTAATAATAATAATTATAAACAATGTTCAAAAAATAATTCTCTTTCTAAATTTAAAATGTTTTTAGTTATTAAAATAAATTATTTTTAATTCCTTAAAATTTTTTGAAACTATCAAAATCTTTTATTTGTTTATAATTTTGGAATAATTTTTAATTCGTTTATTAGAGAAGAAAGTCGTGATGAAATGAAGTTTTGTTAGAACATTGAAATTCTCGTTGATTGCCGAAAATCATTAAAAAAAAGGATATTATATTTTATTAATTAATTTAAAAGTTATATACATTATATTCATCAATCAAAAATAATAAAATAATCTATATCTATATATATTAAATATTAAACTCAAAACTTATTAAATTCAAAATTTAATAAGTGTTCCTCCTCACAATTTAAGTTTAAAATTTAAAAAATGTTTCTCCTCATAATTCAGCATTCACCTCAAAAGCTTAAGTATTGAGTCATTAAAATTCACTACATTTTTATAGAAAATATAAATAATCTTATTTTAAAGTGCACATGTTCTATCCTATATCAAATACTCTAATTTTATTACATCTAAAATATTACTCTTTTTTTTTTATCAGAAATTGTGTCTTATATTCTAACTAAAACATCTTTTTTTTCAATTTTTTATTTTATTTATTTCATTACGAGGAAGTTCACCACGCTTCGCTGCAAGCAATGTTAAAACACTCAATCAAAGTTAAACATGCAAAATCGATCAAATAACTAAGAGTACTGAACTATTAAATTATACATAAAAAAAAGATCACAAATTACATAACTGCAACCATAGTTATCAAAGGTGCGCCTCGTACAAGGCGCATGCCTTGGGGCCTCATCGCCTTTAAGGAGAAGGACTTCACAGAGGCGCATGTGTCACACCTCGTCTCACGTAGCCCGAGATGGACGATTAAAACCCACCACTCAACAAAGGATTTAATTTAATCAATTTATATATTAATTATAAATATATTAGTTAAAAGAATTAAAATAAGCTTGATGTAATCCTGTAATTGAAAATGAGAAAACCTTCCTGTAATTTGATGATCTTATGATTGATAACTATAATATAAGATTATTAGGTAACATAGAAAAATCACATTTATGTAACTTGATTGATATAAATCTTTGCAAACCAAAGACATGGTAGAGTAAACATTAATAAGCATTACAAATCACTTTTATACATAGATGCTTTATACAAAGCCTAGCCACCACTATTTGACTTAAAAATATATCCTTTTACAATACTTATATAAACATAATTAAGAAACAAAAATACTAGGCTTCTCTAACGAGGATGTTGGCCAACCTTAATCTGA
>CATIWM010036816.1:0-17500 GCA_949671775.1 Mallotus repandus | reverse complement strand
CAAGTTCATGGAAGTGATGTCTACAAAAATGAACCAACAAGATGAAACAACAAAGAGGTTGGAGAATAGATTTGAGCAGATGTACCAAGACACTCAGCTTATGTTCAAGAATCACTCTTCTTCTATTCATAACTTAGAAGTACAAATGGGGCAATTGGCTAATTCTTTGACAATGAGAAATCAAGGTTCTTTGCCGAGTAATACTGAGAAGAATCAAGGTTACTGCTTCTTTTTACTTTATATATTTTCAACATTTTATTTGTTTTTAATAATTTATTTGCTTTATACTGTTTTTATTTATTTTTTCTCAAAATTTTTTTACTCAAAATTTTTTTACTGTCTTCGTCTATTTTTTTCTTAATATGTTTTGCTCAACATTTTTTTCTAATATTTTTTTCAACTGTCTTCATTTTTTCTCAACATTTTTTTGCGAAACGTTTTTTTCTATTTTTATAGTTCTATATTTATCTTTTTTTTCTCGACATATTTTTCTAATGTCTTTATTTTCTTCTCAACTTTTTTTGTTCAACGTTTTTTAAAATTTTTAAGGCACTGTCTTCGTTTTATTCTTAATATTTTCATTTTTTTGCTATATATTTTTTTTCTCTTAAGACCTTTTTTTTCTCTTATGATATATTTGTAACATCAACAAAAAAAGGCTGAAATGATAAAAAATCAACAAACCAAAAAAACAAAAATAAAAAACAACAACTGAAACAACAAAACAACAAAAATAAAAAACAATCAACAAAATTTTATGTTGTTGATTATTGTTAATTTTTGTTGATTGTCAATTGTTGATTGTTGTTTATTTTTGTTTATTGTTGTTTATTTTTGTTGATATTTTATTATTTTTAAAATTATTTTTTCATTATTAATGACAAAATTAAGGCCACAAATAAATTTTTTACTTTTATTAGTATTAATGATAAAAACAATATTTTTTATATATCTCGTAATTTTTATTATTTTTTATTGTTATTTTTTATTTTTTTTAAAATCAACAAATATAAACAAAGAAAAACAACAAAAACAATTGAAAAGCAACAACTAAAATAACAAAATCAACAAAAATCAACAAAAAATTGCAGTTGTTGATTTTTGTTATTTTTTCAAATTTTCATCATTAATAATGAAATTAAGACCATAAATATAATTTTTACTTTTATTAGTATTAATAATAAAAATAATAGTTTATTTGATATATTTCATAATTTTTTTGTTGTTTTTACTAAAAAAATAATTATTAAATATTATGGGTAGTTTTTAGTTTAATTAGTACAATTTCTAAATTCTAAATAATTATGAAAAAAATAATTATTGAAGACTTTGGATAATTTTTAGTTTAATTAGCTTAATTTTATATTCTAAATAATAGTAAGTTTCAAAATGAAAAAAATTATTTAGAATATAAAATTAAATAAAATACATACAATCAACTTCAATTAAAAGATAACTTTAAGAATAATAACTAAGTAAAAAACAATTACAAAAAAAATGAAAAAAGGAAAAAAAAGCGGATTCGTCAAAGTTAAACACATGTTTTCAAAAATTTACCCACAAAAACTATAAATGAAAGCTAACAAAACAAAACTGAAAGAAATAAAAAGCCCAGGCCATGAATGAAATTATTGACCATTGACCGGATATCATGTGAAAATTTCTCTTTAAAATTTGATAGACTTAAGTCCATTCTCTTTAGAATTAAAATTTGTAGATTTAATCTCACTAATTTAATAAAAATGGTAGGCCCACCTTTTGTTTCCATTTCAATTGTAAATAAAATGCATACTTAGCTAACTTAAATTAAAATTGATGTAGATTAGATTAATTAAGGGATGTTGCACCTTATGAATGCATTTTTATGTGCTTTTTCATGACTGGTTGCCTTGGAGTTAGATGTATGCTAAATTAGGGTTTAAATGACATTGCATGTAATTAGAGAATAAGATAGTAATTCATAAACTAATTTTAAAGAACATGAGACTAAAAAAAGTTGGTACTCCATTCTCAGAATTTCCTGGTTATGGTGTTGACTTTCTTTTAGAGAATCGAGTTACCGCCACCTTCGATTTGTCCCAGTTATTACCCTGGGTGGTGACTCCTCGTCTCCACGCCATGTCTTTATTATATGGTAAGTGTATTCCCTGGAGCCCTGAGCTCAAACAGTGTCGCGATTGCTAAAATCTTGGACGGGCGCTAAACCCGCTGTCTACAGTGGCGACTCCACTGGGGATAAAAGATACTGGTTCTACTTGTGTTCTTTAGAATTATTTTATTAATTATTATTTTATTCTTTCATTCATTTTTTCATGTCCCTATTAGCCGATGGCGTTGGTTTATAGTTCCTGGATTTCACTAGCTTCCTGGGATTGTAAATTGGCTAACCATCACTCTTAGCCTTAATTCGGTTCAAGAGAGATTACTGGGCTCATCTGGCCAGAGTCTGTAACCCAAGTCCAAAAGGAGGGGTAGTCTTCTCACAAGTTTGCAAAGGATGTCGAGCCCCTCTGACCTCGGTCTGTAACTCAAGTCTTAAAGGAGGGTATCCTGCTAAGAGGACCTTAACTTTTCCACCAGACTAAGCACATGTAATGACCTAGTAACTTCCCTAAAGATTACCCAACTTGCTTGTGTATGTTGCCATGAGGTATTTCTATTTGTAAAAGCCCAAGCCCATACTTTAAAAGCCTATATGGGCTAATAAGGATTGAGTTAAGCTTTTATACCTAGAAATGTTGTTTTTATGCTTTTATTGCTTTGAGAGATTTGGAATGCACGTCGATTCTTGATATCCCCTATTGATATTAAGACTAAGACAAAAAATCCTTGGAAAAGAGACTCGTCATTGAATATATGTGTGGGAGAAATAAGGTTGGAAGGATGTATGTTGTACACTTGACTTGATACTTGTTATTTGTTACTTGTTGCATAGCATGTGCATCATACATACATGCATACATATAGTTCATGCATCATATTAACACCTTACTCCACAGCCATCATAGATTCAACCGGGTCTTCCTGTGTTTGGGAATTGAAAGGTGGTAGATTAGTGACAACTGATTCAAGTCCACAATCCATAGCCAAGAAGATTCTTAAAATTTTAGAAAAGAGTCTTATCAACAAGCTCTACCTAGAAGCTGCACAAGCTCCAACTAGTCAAGTAGAAGAAATGGAACTAGAACAAAGAGGAAATTAGACTTTGGAAGACATCAAAGGAGCATTAATGGATAACATAAGAGCCATAATACAAGATGAACTGAGACAAACCTTAGCTGGATTAGCACCACCACCTGCTATTCCACCTGCAGCTACACTTGTTCCTGCTGCTAACCTACCAGTTGTGGAAGATCCACATGCTAACAGTGATAATACTGGAGGGCTACTAAATGCTACTATAAATGTACCTGTTGTAGAGATGAAATTTGAGGATGTATAAGAATACATGGTTGAGAAACCAAAAAGGGAATCACTTAAGCTGGTTCAGGAACTTGAGTCTAAGCAGATGCAAGCTTTAACTTAGAAGATGTCTAAGATAGAAGAGTTGATAAGAGGGCAATGCATTGGGTATTCATTTGATTTTGATGACATGATGAACACTGAAGGGGATAAACTCCTGGAAAAGTTTAAAATGCCTCAGCTTCAGAAGTTTAATGGTACCAAAGATCTGAGGATACACTTTAGCCAATACACTACAACTATGAGTACCACTAAAGCCCTATTATCAGTGGTCACTAGGCTATTTGTACTGTCCTTAGAGGGAATAGTTGTGAATTGGTATCATAGGTTAGAGAAATATGTCCAGGCTAATTGGAGAGAGCTATGTGCTGCTTTCTTCAAGCAGTATAATCATAACACCAAGCTAGAGGTGTCTATCAAGGATTTGGAATTAACAAAGCAAAGAAACAATGAATCTTGTTTAGACTTTTTAACTAGATTCATGAATAAGGCATGATTAATGAAAAACAAATTAGCTAAAAATCAAGTTAGGATGATTGTCCATAATGTGTCACCTAATTTGGTTGAAAGGTTACAAATGATGAACCTTAAATCTTTTGTAGACCTCTATGATGATGGATTGCAAACTGAGGAGATGGAGAATGAAAAGAAGAAAACTATTAGAAGCACTGGGACGAGAAACTACCCAACTGGGGGCACATAGCAAGGAAACACTAGTTGAGTTGTGGAAGTGCATGTTGTCCAACAACCAAGGAGATTCTCAAACTTTAACCAACCTTTGTCAAAGGTCCTAGAGCGTTTAATGCAAAAGGGCTTACTTGAACCTTTACCTAATCCAAACCCAAACACCCCAGGCTATAACCCAAATAGTTATTACAAATTTCACCTAGTTATTGGTCATTCCATAGATAATTGCATTCGCCTAAAACACAAAATCCAAAACCTTATAGTCTCTGAAAAAATCACAGACCCTGAAAACCCGAACACCAGAAATAATCCTTTCCCAAACTACCAAAATGTTCCATCCCCAGCCACCATGATGATTAATTCAGGAGTTAGCGAGGAAGAAGTGCTAAGTTCCTTTGAGAAAATAAACCTTGAAATTGATGAGAAATCTCCTGATGACCCTAGTAGTGAGGAGAAAGTTGAGAAATCTTTGACTCCTGAACAGCCACAAAGGGGAGTTGAAGATTTGTTAGGCCAGCCTTTAGGTAAATTTTATTATACAGTGTTATACTCTAAACCACCCTCTTTTGACACACCCATTGAGTTAGTCATACCCAGAGGGATGGGGTGAAGAGTTTGATGATGAGGATTCTGTAAACACCCGAATTATTTTAAAAATTATAAAATATATTTTTGAGACTTGCAGTGTCAATAAATATTTTATTAATATTGAGATTATTATTTAGTGAAATTAAATTTGAAATTTTGGTGATGAGAATTAGTTTAATTATTATTTTATAGAAGTGTGCAAATTTTATTTTAGTAAATTTTTAAATAAGTATTATTTTGTATTTCATTGTGTATATTTTTAAGGTTGAGAGATTGGTGATAAATTATATTATTATTATTATTATTTTTTAAAAAATGCATAGCATAATTTTTTTTTCTTTCTTTCCTTTTTCCTTTTCTTCTTCTTCTTCTTCTTTCTCCTTTCGTCTCTCTTAGCCGGACTGAACCAAACCACCGCCACCGTCATGCCACTAGCCTCGCCATCGCGCAGTTGCGTCCTTCTCCCAGCAGCCGCCACCGCCTTCTCTTTCTTACTCCTCCGGTTTCTTCTCTGTTTGGCCAGATTTTTCCTCTCTTGGCTGGCGACTTTTCCAGTGTCCCCAGCCTGTAAACTTGGGCTCTTCTCTTCCTCATCCTATGGGCTTCTCAATTCCTTACTTTGTTTAAGGAATTAACTCTAGTAAGCCTCTCAAATTTGAATTTTTCAATTATTTGTTCTTGGTTTAAATTGTAATTTTGAGCTTGAAAATGATTTTATTAGGTTTAGGTGCTTTAGGATTAATTGATGTTGAGGTTATGAGCAATCCATTGATGATTTTTATTTATTTTTTTGAAATTATTTTTGAAATTTGCACTATTCCGGTGCTCAGAGTTATTGTTCTAGTACCGATCTGGGGTCCAGAAGATTATATTTTTAATAAATTCTACTAATTATTTTGAGCAAGTTTCGTGCAGAAAGCTTATTAAAATTATGTATAGAATTTTTATTATAAATTTTTGAATATTTATGTGAAAAATGAATTTTTGGAAAAATTAGTATAAATTAGTAAATTTTATATTTTAGTTGACATTATTGTTAATTAATATGTTTTAGACAGTATTTGAGTAATAAATGGTATAAAAATAAATTTTATGAATTATTTCTTATTTTTAGCTAATTATTAGTAATTTTTGGAAAAATATATGAATAATAAGTTTATTTATTATTTTAAGCCTAAATGAGTTATTTGGTAACTTTATAATGTATTTAAGTAATTTAAATGATTATTTACAATTAATGTTAATTTAAGTGTAAGATTTGAATTATATGTGTTTATTAACAAAAATTTAAATATAAGCTAGAATTTTACTATTTATTTGAAAATAAATATATTTTATATTTTATTGTGGAAATAAATTAAATTGTGATATTTAAATGAGATTTTATGATTTTTGAAAAATTTATTGAAAATTATATTATTTTATTGATTATTGTGAATTTGGAACTCAGTTGGAATTGTGTGTAGTTAGGGAGTCCGACGAGAGTGTGGTTCTGTGTAGTATATTTGAAGTGTGTTTTCGTGCAGGAACGACTCTATTCTTAGTAAAGAGATGTCCATTTTACAAAGGAGATTCTGTCGAATTTTCGATAGATTTCTCGTAAAATGTGACATTGGCATGTGTCGAAATTCTAGTTTTAGATGAGTCGTGTCTTAGATCGAGTCAAATCCTTCATTTCATGATTTTATTAATTTTTGAGAATTTTATGAATTTATTTATTATATTTTATGAGCATATTTTAAATAAATATTATTTATTTTAGAGAACTCCGGGGCATGAGCTGTAGCACAAGGGCAACAAAGAATGCGTCGCCCGACACGCTTAACCTGTGAGTTAATTTTATAGAATGTGTCCTGTGTGATTTCAATATATTTTCTAGCAATAAAAGAATAAAGCATGTTTAAAAAGATAAATTACCCGATATGATTTATTTATTTATTTAATTGCTTATTTATTCATTATTTAATAAATTATTTATTTATTTGATTTAAATATTTATAATTCAAATTAATTTGGAGATAATGGTAGAATGTGCTACCTAGTGGGTATCACTAGGACCACGTGCGCACGGGTAATGTCTTAGTATATAATTAATATGTGAATGGTTAGAACTCAGTTGATGCATTGCTCTCGGGCCGATAAATGAAATGAAAAAGGGATGTAACTCGGTTAACGCATTGCTCTCGGGACATCCACTATGGAATAAGTGATAACTCGGTTGATGCATTGCTCTCAGAACGGCAATCACTTGTATTAAGAGAGCCGAAAGGATATTAGAATATTGGTTTAGGGTTCTACCAGATTTTCCAAGAAAAATAATTATTTAAAATATTTTATACAAGGATTTCATATCAAATTGATTTAAAATTTTTTAAAGAGACTTCATATAAATATTATCGCAAAAAAAATTAAATGATTTTAAATAATTATAATTATTTTATTTTATATTGTTTTAAAAAGGGTTGTAACAAATAGTTTTTAAAACCCACATGCATTTTATTAAATTGATTCACTCAGTGAGGTTTGTTCCCCTCAATTTATTTTTTTTGACAACCTTACAGTCTATTTACTAGTATTCCTCATTTGCGCCAAGTTCATTCTTCACCAGCTGCATTGTGTATGTTAATTTAAATTGTGTACTGAGTAATTAAATTCTATACAATGCACTAGTTAAATTCAAAATATGTATTATCAGTATCTGACTTTTAAATATTATATTTGAATGATATTGTATTTAAAGAATATTGTTTTATGTTTTTAATATTGTGCATTTATTATTAAGTGCATTGGTTTATTTCCGCGAAAATTTTTTAAGGCTTGCTACAGGATTCGGTTACTTTATGTATCTCCATTCCTTAGTACCGGTCACGAACCTTTGGTTCGGGTCGTGACAGATTCACCAAATGAAAAGGCTATAGAACCTTTGACTCTTGAATAGCCACAAAGGGGAGTTGAAGATTTGTTGGGCCATCCTTCAGGTAAATTTGACTATAAAGTGTTCTACTCTAAACCGCCTTCTTTTGACATACTCAGTGAGTCAGTCATACCTGAAGGATGGGGTGAAGAGTTTGATGATGAGGATTCATCAAATGAAAAGGCTATAGAACCTTTGACTCCTAAACAACCACAACATGGATTTGAAGATTTATTGGGTAAGTTTGATATTGAGAAACTGGGTAAGAGAGAAACATGCATAGTTAAGGTGGGGAAAGATAGGAAGAAAGAATGAATTATGGTCGTCAAAAGCTACTTTGTCTCTTAACCTGAAGAAGAAGTACCATGACACCTAGCATCCTTAGAATAGAAAATACTCATGTTGCTATTTTCCTTCAAATAACTTTCCAAATTTGTTGTGAATATTTTATTTTCATGATCAATGATATGAATTTTGATTTTGGCTTACTTGTGTGATGTGCATCCTGATGACATTATGCATTATGATATTGATCTGCATGTTTGACATAAATTCAATCCAATTATATTCATTCAGCATGGGCACAAATGAAAATTCAAAGAACATTCATAGAACATTCATATATCACATGATATAGCTTCTAAGGAGAGAAGAAAATTTGAGAGAAAAAGAGAGAGAAGAAGAAAATGAAGAAAAAATTAACAATAAGTAAGTCCATTGATTAGAAAACCTAAAAGGGTTAATAAGAGTGAGAAAAATTCAATGAGAAAATATAAAAGGACTAGTTAGTAATAGGAGTTGTATCATGTGATGTAATGAATGTTCTCATTTTTGCCCTAATGAATGAGTAAAACTGAATTTCAAATTTTTATTCAAATATTGCATATTCGTCTTTATCGTACTGCATAAGTATCTGAGTGGAACAAATAAAACATAATGTAAGCTAAAGAAATCAGAGCTATGAGATCACTATTTTAGTTTTATTTTCTCTTCTCATCACCTGTTTATGATTCATTTTGTAACGTCTAGTGTCCTCTTGTACCTAGAGAATTCAGGTGGCTCTATTCTCAAAAGAATACTGATGACCATAGAGTCACCATCTCTGTGAAAGAAAACTATCAGAAATTGAGAGGCAATTTAGGGCAAAAACAGTAAATCTACACTCAAAGATTGAAGATGAAAGACCAAAGTATAAGAGTTAGCAAAAGGGTTTGAGGGGCAAAAAAGAGTAAATTACAAGCATACAGATGCATTAGTCAATGAAAAAGTTCCAGTGTAAGGTTGTTGACTCCATCCTCTAGCTTGGTCATTTGA
Organism: Mallotus repandus; assembly: GCA_949671775.1. NCBI lineage: Eukaryota > Viridiplantae > Streptophyta > Magnoliopsida > Malpighiales > Euphorbiaceae > Mallotus > Mallotus repandus. Next base: position 8,535 of record CATIWM010036816.1, on the reverse strand, counting down.
GTTGTGTCAGAAGCTCTATCATCAGAACTACTATCATTGAAGCATCCATTGCTTAAAGCTGTAAGCTGTTGATGAAGTACCTTATTCTCACACTTTGAGCTACGAGCATAATCCTGCTCCAAATAGAAGACCTATTAGGATCATGCATATCATACATATCATGCATACACTTGCACACATTTGTTGTAAGATACTTATTTTTCATGGAAAAGGATCCTTGGGATAAGTTAAGATTGTGCAAATACTCTGCTACTAAGATTCAAAATTAGTGTTGTGAAAGGGCAGGAAAGTAGCCAAAATATTCACATTTGAAGCATCTAAAGGAGTGAAAGTAGGAGAGGTGAAGCTATCAATGTGAACCTAATGTTTAATAAGACTCTAGAATGGAGCAACCTAGTAAATTATGGATCAATCCAGCAAGGGAATGTCACCGATAGTGGTATGTGCAAAAGCATCATCCTAGCAACCTCAAAGGACTTGATAGGAGTCTCGAATTCCTCAAACTCAGCATTCATCTCCAAAGCCTCATCTGGAGCATCATTTGGAATATCACCTAGAGCTTTATCAAGAGGAGAACCTACTCCCATAAATTATGAAATCAATAATATGGGAATGAGTGATGACAAGTGTACCTCAAATGGATTAGTAAAAGCTACTCTAAGAGATGCTCCTAAGTGTACCTCTGATAGCTACAAAAAGCTCAAGTAAAAATGAAATATTGAATCCTTGGAGAAACACCTCTCTTAACTCCTAACCAATCAAAGTAGAACTCCACAACATCAAGGTTAGTATAGGGTATAGAGTGCAATAATGAGAAGGTCCAACACAACACCAATGCAGTCACAAGCCCAAAAAAGGGAAGAATGCACTCTGAAACTTCTTTGACAATAAAATAAGGCCTCTAACTCCTTAACTTTTTTTGCAAGGAATGTCAGGAAGAGAAATTATCTTCTTTGTTATAGCATTAATTACAATAATAGAAGGACAGACTCAACCTTATGCCATGACCTCAATAATGGAGTATCAAGAGCCCTGTGATCAGAGACATCATCACCACAATAAAAAAGGGAAGAGTGCAAAAGAATGAAGTTGCATTTTAATAAAAATTATTTACATGCGAACATACCATATTAACTTATGGAATTTTGTGCAGGGAAAACAAAAGGGAATGACGAAAGAGAAAAGAATCAATACAATAATAAGAATGAGCAAGAAGGCAAACACCAACTGCTCATCAGAATATCACCCCATGTGATAAACATCCTAATGAGTGTTCAAAGGAAGTAACAAAACTCATCCCTTTAGTTTCTGTGATAAAGTACATCCTTAAAAAATCAAAAATAAAAGAAAAAAATAAAAATAAAAATTTCAATAATTCAAAATAAATTCATCCATTTCATGAAATCATATGCAAAAAACTTAAATCATGAACTTTGATCTTAAGGGCTCTCTTTTATTAGTCTCATAAAGATTGGATGTCTGATTGATGATTTTATGCTAAGAGTTTCTAAACTCTAATCAATCTAATGCTTGCTTTGCACCGAAATGAAGGGAAGAATATGCAAAAATAAAATATGTGGATTTTCAGTATAAATTGCTTGATTTTAAGAGTATCATTAAAGTCTTTGGAATAATAAATGTGCTTCAAATCTACTCCAATGCTCGAATGAGTACAAGTACAAAATCCTTGACGGTATCCACGCTGAGTAGTATAAGAAAGGTGGGGGAATATTAAAAGGAGAATCAAAATAAGAGCAATCACTTCTAATATACTCCAATGCTAAAAAATGAGTAAGAGTATCAACATGAATCTTCTGGCGGTATCCACGCTGAGTAATATAGGAAAGCGGGGGAATACTAAAAGAGGACCACGTCAAAAATTGCTTTATTTACTCCAATGCTCTTTAAAGAGTAGAGTATCCGAAGGACCTTTCCAGTGGTATCCACGCTGAATAATATGAGAAAGGCATGGGAATGCTTGGATAAGGAATTAAAGCATAAAAATAACTCAAATACTATTTTAATACTAAGAATTTTATCTGTTTATGCTCAATGTCCACAAGTTTTGTTTAGCAAGTTCTCCCTGAATTTAGGTGCGAAAGTTATCTCTTCACTTGATGAATAATACACTCTCAACGTAAGATGATTAACAATACCTCTGACTTTGCGAATTGCAAATAAATGATAGCCATCACTATCAAAATTAGTGAGATTTGTTGAATGCACATTATCTTGTGATAAATTAATGAATTTGCTCAATTATAATGTACTTTTGTACAATTATCACGTTGAAACTAACTTCAACTTCAACTTCAACAAGCCTTCAGGAATTTCAAATCCAGAAGAAGATGTCCAATAAATGGTATTAGCACTAACACTATCAAGTCAATCAAGGTCAGCAAGCAACGAAGGTAGCTGATCAAAGTCAATCAGTAAGAATTCAAAGTCCATCAGTAGAGAAATTCAAAGTCAATTAGCCAGAAACTTAAAGTAATTAGCAAAAATTCAAAATCAGTTGGCGAAAGTTCCAATCAGTCAGCATAAAGAATTCAAGCACTTAAAACAAGTAGTGAGCAGTTATGGACTGTAGCATCAAAAGCGAGCAATGAAAGGGTTGTAATTGATTAAAGCTAGTGAGCAATGGAAGGTTTGCAGCAAAATCCAAAAAAAATTAACTTCTGCATTTGCGTTTTGTTATATGCTACACATTAGCTATAACATATAAACCACAAATTCACTCTGTTATAAGCTACATGGTAGCTATAACTCAATTTTATATTCACTTTGTTATATACTACACAGTAGTTATAACACATTTTCAAAATTACTTTTTGGTAGACACTACACAGTAGTTATAACATCACTTCGCTAGACGTCCCATAGGGAATATAGCAAAATTCATCACATAGCTAGATGTCCCATAGAGAATATAGCTAATTTTACTTCACTAGATGTCCCACAGGGAATATAGTGCAATCAAATAGACACTACACAGTAGTTATAGCATTACCTTGCTAGAAGTCCCATAGGAAATATAGCAAAATTTATCACATAGCTAGACATCCCATAGGGAATATAGCTAATTTCACTTCAGTAGATGTCCCACAGGGAATATAGTGCAATCAGCTAAACACTTTATAGTAGTTATATCATCACTTCGCTAGACGTGCTAGACGTCCCATTGGGAATATGGCTAATTTCACCTTACTAGACGTTCCACACGGAATATAATGCAATCAGCTAGACACTACACAGTAGTTATAACATCAATTCGCTAGACGTCCCACAGGGAATATAGTGAAATTTATCATGTAGCTAGATGTCCCATAGGGAATATAGCTAATTTCACCTCACTAGATGTCCCACAGGGAATATAGTGCAATCAGCTAGACACTACATGATAGTTATAGCATCATTGCTAGACATTCCATCGGAATTATATCACATCATCAAATCACTTTTTTCACTAGACATCCCAAAAAGGATTATAGCGAAATTTGGTTTAGCATTCTACATGATGTTTCACAGCATCATAAGCATTGATCACAAACAGAAGTCTCAAGATACCCAGGTAAGTCTCCTAACTCTCTGCTTTTGAAATTGTGTGCTTATTTACTTTGTTACAATTTGTCAAGCAAATAGCACAAAAGGGGGCAACTGTAAGCACCCAATTTCGGGATAGTCTAGAATGGATGCGACAGAGGACTCAAATGATGAAAATTTGTTGCAAATAGGTCTCCAATATTTGAATTTCGGATCTTAAGGCTTAATTGCATTTTTTAAGACTTAATTGTACCATTTTTTAAGGACCCAATTGTAAAGTTTTTAATTCTTTTAAGGGTCATATCGTAATTAAGAGTTTAAAAAAAATATCACACCGAACGGAAATGTACAATTCCAATCGAAACTGTACATTTTCGATCGAAAATGTATAATTCCTATTAGAATTATGTATTTCCAACCATAAATACACAATTTCGATAGGAATTATATATTTCTGACCGAAAATACACAATTTCGGTTGGAATTGCGCAGTTCCAATCACGATGTTTTTTATTTTTATTTTTAATTAATTTTTCTTGAATCCTGATTGGTTAAATAAAAGACAAAATTATGTAAAATTATCCTAATAAATTATATTATCACGTTGTTTTGTAAAATAAATAAATAAATAAAATAAAAGTTAAAAAATAATCTTATCTCTCATGATTATCAAATCATGGGAGGTTAGCTTTTGGATATAAAAATGCTACACATTTTTATTAAAGAGAGAGGCTATTTCCAGACGGTGAATCAAATCAACTCTGAGAAGTAATCAAAATAAAAAAAAATCAAATATGGAGATCCTATTTCCAGACGGTGAATCAAATCAACTCTGAGGAGTAATCAATACTGCATCCATCTCATCTATCTCCTTTTTTTTTTCTTTTTTTTGCTTATTTTATTTTTTTGTTTAATTTTTAAAACTCTTTCTAATCATTTTTTTTTGTTGCTTTCATGATATTGATGATTATGGTTGAGTTGATACCTTCCATGGATAAACCTTTGTACTTTCATGTAGTTTTAGGTTTTCTGAATTTTATTTTATGTGTTTTAATTGTATTTGTATTGTGTATTTATTTTTGATTTTGGGCATGTAACTATTATTGTACATAGATTGTAATAGCCCCAGTAGAGGGAAAAAAGCAGAATCTTTATTTTTTTGTGTTTTAAAATTGATTAGTAAATTAGGTTTATTTGGTAAACCTTAATTAAAATCAATGCTGACTTTAGATTAATTTTAGGTTGCATGTAATTAAAATTAGAGTTAAAAAAATCACAGGATGTTTGTTTTGATTTGTTATTTGCTTTATTTTTATTATTTGGGCTTGTTTATTATTTTTGTTCATTTTGGGCCCTAAGCCCATGTTAGGTTTTAACTCATTTTAATTAAGGGTTTTTTACATAAATGTCCAAAAAATAGGTTTCATTAACAGGCAATGTCCTATGTTTTTAAAATATTACATGTGTGTTCTATGTTTTCAAAATATTACACGCGTGTCCTTTTTTTTTCTGTTGTTTTCTTCTTCCATCTTGCGTCTTATGTCTTCTTCCTTTTCTTTTTTGTGTTTTCCTTTTTTCACTCTATCTCCTTTGTTCTCTTATTCTTCTTCCTTTTTTCTTCCTTCTCCGTGCCATCGATGGCTAAAACCTCCTTGTCAGCCTAGAGATTGAACGCACCCAGAGCATATGATTGAGACGCGTCTGAACTGTGAAGGAGAGTCGTGCACACCATTAGAGTTTCTACAACATCAAATATTATGAAGTAAGGATCTATTAATGGTGCTTAATAATAGATTTCTCTTTTTTATTTGACTTTTCTATTCATTTACTACTCATTTCTTGATTTCGTTGCTCAGATAAAATTAATTTTGGTCATTTCTTTTCTATTTATTCAGATTTTGGTCTTGGCTTCGTTATTATCAAAAAAGAAAAGTTGAAAAATTATTTGGCTAATTTCTTTATTTGTTATAGTGATGTTGAATAGTTATTGATTCCCCCTTTTTTCTCATTTTTAATCTATTCCTTCTTTTCTCTCAGACTTCTTTGATCACTATGTATGTTCAAAAAGGTGATTTGGGTAATGCAAGATTGGTGTTTGATAAGAGTTCCATGAGAGATGCTATTTGGTACACATCTTTGATAACTGGGTATGCTTTGACAGGTCTTCTTGACCAGCCTTGTTCTGCGTTTCTTGAAATTGAACCCTCAATTTTTAATTATTTGAGAGATGGATGGGTTTGCTTTGGGTTCTTCTTGCAGGATTTTCAAATGGGTATCAAAATATGAAGAGGAAAAACATGAAGAACAAGTTCAAGATTAATGGGTCCAATATGTGTTGGCAAAGATGATAATGAACTGTTTCTTGACTTTGTTTTTTAAAAAAGAAAAGAGAGAGCAAGACTTAAGGAGGGTCCACTTCTAGTTATCTTTAATTTTTAATTTTTTTGAATGGTAATAATATAGCTACACTACATGTTGCTGGTTATGTACTTTTCAATGTGACTAATGGCAACTTAGGAAAAAAAAGTATAATAAAAAATTATGATGTTTTAGTAGATAGACCAATGAAATTATAGTATATCTTGTTTTTATGGTAAAATTTACTTTAGATTTTAGATCATGTCAATAAACTTTAGATTAAAATATATTATTTATATATTATTCACATATTATTCGAATTATATACTATTTATATATTATTTATATACTAAAAATAGCATCTAACAAGTATATTATTCGTATATTTTTTTCTTATATACTTTAAAACATAAAAAAATCTGATAATTTGAGTGTGAGCGACCTTACTTTTTTTTATTTGGAAGGTCCCGGAGGTTTGGGAGGTTTTTTCGATTCCGAGGGACATGGTAACTTTATCAGATGGGACATCCGTTTCGTTTATAGGAAAGGGACAAATGATTAGTCACAAGGGGATGCAAGACACTTTGTGTTTGGAGTCACCACCTAGTTCTTAGAAATCTAGGAATAGATGAAAGGGATGACATCAATTCACTCAATGAATATTATCCCCAGCAGAGATTCTAAGCCTAGGAGATCTCATCTACTTTTTGACTATTTCTCATTATCATACTCAATATATGGCTGCCGCAGCACCTTAGTTTCGGTAATGACAGTTGATATATACACATTCATATAAGCGCATTGATAATACATAAAGTATGAGAAATTCAACATAATTATTTGCAAGGCTTTCCTAGTAAATACATTTGAAAAAGGAAAAGAAGGTTGCAGAAATGTAAATCTAGCAAATGCCTGCAAGATAGGGGTTAACACAACTATGTACAATTCCATTCATTCATCCATTAGAACAACATATAAGCATAACAAAGATGATTAATGCATCATGAATGATTAAACAAATGCACGTAGTTCATGCTCTTACAGGAATTATTATAAAGCATTTCTAAATGATAAGAGAAACAGTAAATAATTATAATTGCATCATTGGACTGCAATATCAAAGCTTTAGCTTAGACAAGGAGCTTTCGTGTTTTTGAATGCATATTGATGCAAAATGAAAATTTATTATGAGCAAAACAAAGCAGAGATTATTCAATCAGCATGCAAATTACTAGTCTCATCACACAATCACAACAATTTCTCAATTGTTGTCGGTAATAAAGTAAAATGCAATATAGTAAAATAAACATACAAAAATGATTATTTGGTCCTCAGATTCAATAGAGCTTGTTTGGTGTTTTTGAAGCGTCAACTTCATAGGATTCTCAAGTTGTCCTCATCGAGAGGTTGAAAATGACGTGTGTAATGTAAATTTATATACCTTTGAAGCGTGCTTTGACAAAGACGAAGGTGGGTTTGGTTCAAAAGCAGTTTAAAAAATCCTATGAAAAATGTAGAAGGTGAGCTAAAGTGTGTGAATTGGGACACTTCAGTCTTCAATTCTACTGTGTTTCAGTGTTTGTAGGCTCCCCTCAGCTCTTACCTTTGCTGAAATGGGAGGTAGAGACCCTTATTTATAGGGAAAATGCCTAAAAATGTGCGATCACTCTTGCATGTGTGCACGTATACTAGAGCACTTGATCATTCTTTTTTGCACATGATCACGCCTCTAGTGCGTGTGTTCATGGGCCTAGGGTGCGTGATCATAGGCTATGCACGTTTGGCCATATGATCATGCACTCTTGCCCGTGTCACGCGGCCTTCTAGGGCTCCAATCGTGCAATTTTAGGGGTGTTTTTCAGGGTTTCTCGACCTCCAAACGTGTTTTCAATGTTTGTTTTGTCAAATCGACTTCCATTTTCACGCGTGATGATATAATGCAAATATGTTTCATATTTAGTAGTAGTGTAGCCCTAATTATATTTAGTTTTCTTAAGTTTAGTATGTTTATTTTGTTATTAGGTTATTGTATTCACCTCTTTATCTTTACCATCAAAGAATGATGAACCAAAAGTAGATGTTAGAACTCTTCCTTTTCCTCAGAGGTTCATAACGAGAAACTTAGACAAGCAGTTTGGCGAATTCCTTAATTATCTCAAGGAGATTACTATCACCATACCATTTGTAGATGCTATTAGAGATATGCCAGCTTGGGGTAAATTTTTGAAGGATATGATCAGTCATAAGAATAAGCTTGAACATTATGGCTTAGTATCCCTTGTTGGAGAATCTAAAGCAATGTACTCCAAGTCTCTTCCAAAGCTTAAGGATCCCGATTGCTTTACGGTTCCTTATGTGATTGGAGGTACTCAATTTGATAGAGCATTATGTGATATTGGTGCTAGTGTTAGTCTTATGCCTTACTCAATTTACAAGAAGCTTAATTTAGAAGAACTTAAGCCTACGAATATGTGTCTTTCCATGGCGGATAAGTCTATTACCTATCCACTTGGTATTCTTGAAAATGTGCCAACAAAAGTGGGAAAGTTTGTCATTCCAGCTGATTTTGTGGTATTAGAAATGGAGGAGGATCTTGAGATCCCAATTTTGTTTGGAATACCATTTTTGATGACC
>CATIWM010036799.1:0-13002 GCA_949671775.1 Mallotus repandus | reverse complement strand
TACCTAATAATCCTATATTATAGTTATAAATCATAAATTCATCAAATTACAGGAAGGTTTTCTTATTTTCAATTACATGATTACATTAAGCTTATTTTAATTCTTTTAACTAATATAATTATAATTAATATATAATTTGATAAAATTAAATCCTTTGTTGAATGGTTGGTTTTAAACGTCCATCTCGGGTTACGTGAGATGAGGTGTGACACCTGTTTAACTAATTAGAAAATATATAAACCTACTATAATTAGGCAAAGAAATAAAATATTTTTAGATTTTTGAATTGAAATTTTATTAAAAATAAATCCTCCCCCACACTTAGAGTCAACATTGTCCTCAATGTTGTGAATTTAGAGGAAAAATGGCTAATAAAAATCAAGTTTTAAATCTTTAAAAAAAATGAAGTTTTAAAGAAATCGAGTGAGTGTGTGTAGTGTATAGGTTGCCATGGCTGTGTCACTTTGAGTGACATAGTTGTACTTGATTCACATTTTCAAGTAGAACCCTTCGTTTGTCTGACATGGTTGTCACTTAAGTGACACAGCTGTGCCTGATTCCAAAAATAATTTTAGCAATGAGACATGGTTGTGTCACATATGACATGGCTGTGTCTGCTTCTTGATTTATTTTTCTAATTCTTTTGGCAAACTTCTAACTCAAATGATCTTTGATTAATCACTCTTTGTCCCTATAAATTTTAGTTTCATTCATGCACAATAATCACCAGTTCATGTTTATAAACATATAATATTACACAAAGATTCAAACATTCATTGCACGATTACTACAATTTATATAACTTACATCCCTTTTTAATGCTCTTGTTGATCATTTCCTACCCTTTTAATTTGGTTGTATTAAAGCATCATGTTTCCCTATAAAATAGCATGAACTAATAAAAATTAAAGAAATTAAAATGTTCTAGTAAAAGCAAAATAATAAAATTAAAAATAAAAACTATGTTATAGAGCTTGGTTGAGGCCCCAAGAAGTGCTTTATTAAGGTCATTAGCTTGACCATGGTTCAGACTATTTTATGGTGTTCTTCAAATAGGCAAATTGATGAGGCCCATCCTCTTTACCTCCATAATACTTATGCAACTTTTGGCCATACACTTTAAATTTTTGTCCTTGATTGTTTATTAATTCCACAACTTCATATGGGAAAGACCTTGTGACATTGTAAATGGTCATGACCATCTATTTTTAAGCTTCTTTATAAATGATCCTATCCTAGATTTGCAAAATAACAAATGATTTCCAATTTCCACACATTTCCTCCTTTTGCTTGCGTCATGCCACTTCTTTATTTTTTCTTTATAATTTATTAAGCTTTTATTTGGGGTAACTATGTTTTGGTATTTAAGAAGCCCTTCTTCATCATAAGATTGTACCTGCAAACACTTCTGTATATCCTCCAAATCACAAGATTTTGCTAACCTCCTTTATTGGACTTCACTCACACAATCATCAATGACATAAATTCTCATGCAATTATTAAAGTCAGAAGGATGTTTCTTACCTTGGTATACATTGAACTTATAGCTATCCCCACCTACTCTTAATGTAAGAGTTTCATCGTAAACATCTATTATGGCTTTAGCAGTATACATGAAAGGCATACCTAATATCAAAGGTACTTCTTCATCCTCTTCAAAATTTAAGACCACAAAATCCACTGAAAAAATGAACTTCCCTGCCTTGACTAGAACATCCTCTATTATCCCTGCAAGTTTTTTGATAGTCTTGTCTACCAATTGTAAACACATGCTTGTTGTTTTTTCTTTCCCCAAACCAATCTTTCCATAAATAGATAAAAGCATTAAGTTAATAGCAGCACCTGAATCACAATGAGCTTTTGAAAAGTTTAAATTACAAATAGAGCAAGGTATAGTGATACTCCCTGGATGTTTATACTTTAGTGGAAGTTTGCTCGACACTATGGAACTACACTCTTTATTAAGAGTGATAGTTCTAAACTTTTGTAGCTTTTTCTTGCTAGAGATAAACTCCTTTAAGGATTTTACATATTTGGACATTTGAGCTATATCCTTGAATAAAGGTATATTTATGTGTAGCTTCATGAACATATCTAAAAACTTTGTAAACTATTGAACATACTCTTACTTCTCTAGCCTGTGAGGAAATGGAGCAGGTGGTTCATATGGTTTTACTTCCACTTTATGTTTCTGCTTTTCCTCCTTTGCCTCTTTTCCTGGTTGAGCTTCAATTTCTTCTACTTCTTTATCTGTCACCTCTCCCATCCATGTGTTCACTTTTTGCTTTAGTGGTTGCAACTCAGTTCCACTCCTCAAGGTAATTATTTAACATACTCCTTAGGATTCTTCTCTGTATTACTAGGAAGAGTCCCTTGATTTCTTATGGATAAGGAGTTTGCCAATTGTCCCATCTGCATCTCTAAGTTATGGATTGAGGATGAATGATTTCTAAACATGAATTGGTTATCTTGATGCATTTGCTAAAAAACTTGATGTGTTTGTTCCAATCTCCCTTCGAGCCTTTTTATTGCCTCATCATGCTGATTTATCTTGGTTGCCATCAAATCCATGAGTTTCTCAATTTTACTCTCTAAAGAAGTTGAAGAAGATGATGAACCTTTATCTTGTTGAAATTATGATTGATTCTGATGTTATTGCACATTTGTACCTCCAAATCCTAGTGGTGCTTATGGTCTCCATTGATTATGGTTGTTGTTACTCCATGAAAAGTTTGGATTATTCTTCCAACTTGGGTTATATCTATTACCTATAATAGGATTTTGTTGTTCACCTAGTTGAAGTGGCCTAAATAGTTCATGTTCTCCATGGATAAACTCTGCGTAAATTAGCACTCGATGGTAGGATGTCCACCATGGTAAAGCTCATAAGATGATGAAGAAATCATATTTAGTCCCATCTTATCCATCCTCTTAGTCAATGCATCTAACTTTGCATTCACCATTGTCAACCCATCTATATCAATTGCTCTCCCTATTCTAGGCATAACTCTTTCATTAGCACATAGACTTTGCGTGTTTGCCATTTCTATAAATAATTCTAAAGCATCTTCAGGTGTTTTAGACATGATTGTACCCCCAGCAGCTGCATTTATATTGACTTTGACTGCATTCAGACCCTTATAGAAAGATTGAGCTAAATCCTAAGCAATTATTAAATGTTATGGACACTACCTTTGCAAATCTGTAAATCTATCCCAACATTCATAAAGCAAGTATTAAGTATTAAATGTTCATGATCTTCAAAACCTTAGCAGGTGGAAAATATTTATTGAAGATTGCAATATACAGTTCTTTCCAAGTATTGATAGAATTAGGAGGCAAACTTATGAACCGTCTCTTTGTCCTATTCGTAAGTAAAAAAGGGAAAAGAATCAACCTTATTGCTTCTGGTTGCACTCCATTCATTCTAAATGTAGAATAGTACTCCAAAAATCTAGTTATGTGCCTAATGGGATCTTCATGCGATAACCCACTAAACTGAGAATTCTGGATCATCTGAATCATAGCTGGCTTGATTTCAAAGTTATTAACCACCACAACAGGTCCAACAATAGGATTTTGATCTTCTTGCAAATTTGTACTGACAAAGTCTCGCATAGTTCTTTGCACATTCGGTCTATTTTGATTTTCTAGTTGACAAGCAAGTGGATCTTGCTCTGCAACCCCTTTATTCTCAACTCTACCATTCACTGCTCCATTCATCCTATTTCTTTGTTCTCTAAGTCTCCTGTGAAGAGTTCTTTCAATTTTTGAATTGACTCATATTTGAATTTCACCCCTTCTTCTTGTACTTCTCTGTGAGTGCATACACTCACAAGAGTGCCTGAAAATCAAATAAACAAAATAAAAATAAAAATAAAAATAAACAAGAAAATCAATAAAAATAAAAATAAAAATAAAAATTAATGTCTAAATCAAACAATATTAATTTATTCTCTCTATTAACTATCCTATCTCCGGCAACGATGCCAAAAACTTGATAGGAAAAATCCGAGGTTTAATTCCCCCGACTCAATTTAATTCAAAGGATATTAAATTCTTGTTTATTAGGAATAACATTACATTTTCAAAGCATCTTTAATATTGTGATGTCTCTCTCAAGCACTCTCATAATTAACCAATTATGCTAATTACTTGATTACCTAGCTCTCACTATCACGATTAACTAGACATAACCAATTCATTTAAGCATTCTTGTATGTAATATTAATATTAAAATGTCTCTCGACTAACTCAATTTGAATTAATAGATTGTTATTGCTTTTCTCACTAGAATCAATCTCTCAATATAATTCTAGTGTCTAAATCAATTCAAAGAGTGATCAAGCTAATGAAAAGTGTTAAGTCCAATAACTCTCATGAAATGCATATTCTTTTATTGAGAATTTATTCAATTAAGTTCATGTTGAACTGGGTTCATTAAAACCCTAACTAATCTACTTAGGCACTCGTAGATATTAAAGAAGAACAATAAGAGATGAAGAATGATAACATATTCACAATTAAATTAAATAAAAAGCAAGAGAATAAGAGAAGAAAAAATCTTTTATTAAGCTTCCTTAATAGCGTTCTTGATTTCTCAACCCTTATTGTTCATCCAAAATATCTTGAGTTTAGAATGAAAATTGAAAAGAAATTATTCTTGTGTAAAAGAAAAGAATAATAGAATGTTGTTCTCTAGGGTAGCAGTCCCCTCTAATTCCCTATCTATGAAAAATAAACAACTCTATTTATAGTGTTCTCCAAAAAACCCTAAAGAAAACTTTCCAAAATAGCAGCCCCGATAAACACGACTGTGTCTGTAATGTGACACAGCTGTGTCACGTACTTTTCATCTAGAGCAAAGCACTCAGACATGGTTATGTCTATAATGTGACATGGCTATGTCGTTATAGAGTTCTTCAAGTCTTCAAAATAGCAAATAGACATGGTTGTGTCTGCTATGTGACATGGCTATGTCACTTCGCAGCTTTTTAAATTCTTTGCTTTCTTGCCCTCTTTTACGGCCTAATTTGCTCCTAGCTTTAAGCTCTCATTGCTTTCATTCCAACATAGATTCCAACTTGAAGGAACCTACAAAATTCAACACCAAAGCAATGTAAAATGTATGAAAAGTAATTCCATAAAATGATAAATCTAATATTATTCTAGCTTATAATGCATTTTATACTTAAAATATGCTTTGAAACAAAAAAAACTATAATTCTAATAATGAAATACAATTATATAGTGCTTAAAATATATCATTTTTTGCATTTATCAAGCTTGAATCTTCAAATGGGTCTCTCTTCTTGAACTTCTTTTTCTTCTCTTTCTCCTCCTGATTCTCCTCCTTCTCTTATGTGGTGTTGCTTGTGAGTGAGAGAGTATGTGTGGAAATTGTGTCCTCTCCCAAAATTAGATATGGAAATTTAGCTCTTTAGCCCTTGGATTGTGAAAGGAGAGAATCCCCTTTTAGGTCTTGATTTAGATCTTTAGAATGTGGTCTCTCTCCCCCTAAATTAGGTTTTTGGTCCTTCTTTTATAGTCTTCTGGAATGACCCTTGGATTCCCTTCAAAATTGGGTGTTTGCCAGCTTAACAATTAGCTAAAAATATCTAGAATCAAGCATCTTGCGATCACGAGTCGAATTATGATCGCAACATAAAGTTTAGCAATACAGGTCTATGTTGCAATCGCGGAAGCAAATTTTCTGTTATCATAACACAAATTTCAGCTGCAATGGACTCGCGATCACAGGTTTCTGAAACCCAACTTTGCTCCTTTACTCTTTTTTTACTCTTTTCATGCTCTAAATGGCACCATTCACCTCCAAAACATCTTTTCCTTAGAAAAAAAAATATAAAAGTATCTATTTTTATAACTAAATTAACCTTAATACAACTTAAGATAACTAAAGGCATGCTTCAATTAATCCTAAAACTAAATGCAATTTAACACCAATAACCAAACATGCACATAGCCAACTTCTTGGAGATATGTGGCACATTCAAGTATAATGGAGTCTCCGATGATGCCATTCGGTTGAGGCTTTTTCCATTTCACTCAAAGATAGAGCTAGGGCTTGGCTTAACTCTCAACCACCAGCATCCATCACCACTTGGGATCTTCTTGCCAAAGGATTCCTAGCAAAATACTTTCCTCCTGCAAAGAAGATGAAGATCATCAAAGACATGACCACTTTTCAAGAATTTGAGATTAAATTTTTATGTGATGCATGGGAAAGATTTATGGAGTTGCAACAAAGTTGTCCATACCGTGGCCTTCCTAAGGATGTCCTTATTCAAACCTTCTATAATGGTATGATGAGGTCTATAAGGGACACTATTGATGCAGCTGCAAGAGGATCATTAATGCGGAAGATTATTGATGGTGCTTTTGAACTCTTAAAAGAGATGGCCAACAATAATTGCTTATGGCCTTCGGAGAGACAAATGGGTCCTAGACAAGGAGGAAAACTTGGAGTTGATGATGTTACTTCTATTCAAGGACAACTTGCTACACTAAATAAGAAGATTGGTGATTTAACTTTAAGAGGTAATGCAATGGCAACTCCCTCTTCAGCTATGTTTTGTGAATATTGCCATATGCTTAATCATTCAACACTTGAGTGTGGCTTTGGAGGTGCAAATTTGTATAGGGATGGAACTCTAGAAAATTACAGATTTGTTGGAAATCAATTCCAACTAAGGCAACTAAACAATAATCTATGCTCAAATACATACAACCAAGGTTTGAGAAACCACCCCAACTTCTCATAGAGCAATAACCAAAACTCTCAAGGCTTGTCAAATCAGTTCTCCAAACCAGCACCACCACCTGGATATCAATCTAAGTAAACTTGTTTGTGTGTGACCGTAAATGCACGGTGTCGACAAGTAGTAAAAAATATTATCCCACCGAGTTTTTGATCCAATCACCTATTTATCAACCTTTTATTGTCTAAGACTAAAAAAGAATGTATGTAAAATTAGTCTAAATTATGAACTCAAGACATTTACTTCAAAGATAGAGAAATAATTTAACAAAATTAAGAAACAAATTATATTTATGAAAATTGCTAGGAATTAAATCACCTTACAATCACTAGGCTGTCTAAATTACTACTCAATTAACCATGCATATCCTAAGTTTTTCTAAAGCATTAATTAATCTCTCTCAAGCATTAATTAATTTAAATTCACAATTATCAATCAAGGTGATAAAGACCCAACTCTCATTGCAATCTAAACACCTAAACATCAAAATTATAAATTATGAAGCACAACTCAAGGGGAATTTAATCAGTTTAATCTATCTCTAGTTTTAAGTTAAGTTAAACTTATGTTTATAGGTCCATTAGAATTATCATCTCTCAATGCATAACTCCAATTAAAATCATGTTATTAGTGGCCAAGCAATACCAAGCATTAAGAATAATAAACACAATATGCAAAAACTAATGAATATATTAAATAGAAAGCCTAGAACATGTTCGGATTATTAATCCCTAACAAAGGAAAATTTAGCCTAACATAATGTTATTAATCCCCAAAAATTCGTAAGAAAAACCCATAGTAAAAAGTATAAAAAAGAGAAGGAGAAGAAAATAGTTATTGATTAATCTTGATTCTTTACTCTTCAATCTCCACTTTCTTGTTTGTTTGATCTTCTAGAGGTATTCTTTGTGTTTTCTCCTTTGGGAATTCAGAACCTCCTCTCTGAAATAAAACTTCTTCCTATTATATTAAAAAAACCCTAAAAATAACTTTCTAAAATAAGCAGTCTAGACCGACACGGATGTGTTGCCTAAGTGACACGGCTGTGTCGAGCAACCTTCACTTGGACAATAAGCTCTTTGACACGGCTGTGTCACCCAAGTGACACGACTGTGTCAGACTTGATTTTTGTAGACTTTTAAAACTTGTAGGCAGGCACGATTGTGTCTAAAAAGTGACACGACTGTGTCATACTGTTATTCTCCAATCTCTGATTTTTTTTGCCCTCTTTTGTGGCCAAATGAGCTCCTAGCTTTAAGTCCTCATTGCTTTCATTCCCAAAATAAGTTCCAAGTAATATGGAACCTACAAAATCAATACAAAAGCAATGTAACAAGTATAATTGAAAACTACAAATGCATAAAATGATAAAAAGACTAATATTTTAACTTCCAATGCAAATAACCATAAATCATGCTTTTAAATGATAAAAAGCTATAATTCTAATAATGAAGTGCAACTTTATAGTGCTCAAAATCCATCATTTTTGGCACTTATCAACTCCCCCACACTTGAGCTTTTGCTTGTCCTCAAGCAAAATGCATAAGAACACCTATCAATACAACAAATTAAACACATTAGCAAACTTTACTCAACCATTGATAACAATCTCCAATTAATACAAAACTTATAATTACAAACTAAACCAATAGCTTGAAGTCAAAGATATGAGAATTACAAAGTGGAGAGCAAACTTTTCAGTTAAATTCTTGAAAATTTATAAGTTGACATCTAAGAAAAATGGAAGCAAATAGAACATTTGTCCTAACCTTAGCAACTCTAAAATCTTACACACAAAAGGTAGCACCATTTATTATTTTTAAGCAAGTGATTTTTACGCTCCATCTCACATAATTTTTTTTTCTCTATAGCGAACCTTCTTAGTCTTAGTGATCCCTTGCCGCTCTCGCACTACTAAGTATGGATACCGCCAAGTGGGTCCTTTGGATACTCATACTCTTTTTAGAGTATTGGAGTAGTTTTGGAGCATTTAAAGATTTAAAAATTGATATTTTACCTCCTTAATAGAGGTGAAATTTTATTTTATTTTTTCTAGCTACCATATTATGTGTCAAACCCAAAAAATAAAATAAGATGAAAATTTAGTTGTACTTACAAACATCTTTTTCAAACATCAAGCCATAAAATTTGATCAATCAAAAGAAAAGTAAGCATTAAGTTAATTAAAATGTCAAAAGTCCTTAACCACAAGTTATTAATCTAGCTTGAAAACCACAAATTAAGCATTAAAAGGAGATTATCACACATGTTTAAGAAAATCACCTCCAATGTATCTAGCTCATCCTAATGATAGATTGTAAAAATTTGAGTATATTATATGCAATGTTCAATGAGTATATAAAAAAAAATTAAAAGTGTACCAAAAGAAACTAAAACAAAATTAAACATAAAAATAAAGTCTAACAAAATGCTTATCACATACAAATGCTAAACCCCTCCCCCATACTTAATCTTCACATTGCCCTCAATGTGAAAATCAAGCGTGTCATAAAAATAAGCAAAATAAAACAAAATTGAATAAATTCAAAGAAAATAAATAGTTCTAAGTTAAGGTCATTAGCTTGACCAACTCCCCTAGATTTTTATTATTGAGGTGGTAACTGTAAAGCGAGACTAGCCTTCTCCTGAGGCATTAAGCCACCATAAAACACCTTACATCAATGCCCATTGGCTTTAAACATCTCACCTATAGTGTTCATCAACTCTAGAGCTCTATGAGGAAAAACACGTACCACTCGAAATGGACCACTCCACCTTGATTTTAGCTTTCCTAAAAACAACCACAATCTAGAGTTAAATAATAACACAAAATCACCTACCTTAAGAACCTTTTTAAGGATATAAACATCATGCCACTTCTTTCCTTGAACAACTTGGCATTTTCATAAGCTTGAAACCTGATCTCATCAAGCTCATTCAGTTGTAACAGTCTCTTCTCATTCACAACTTTCATATCATAATTTAGCAATTTGATTGCCCAGTAAGCTCGATGCTCTAACTCAACAGGAAGGTGACATGCTTTCCCAAAAATTAGCCTATATGGTGAAAGAATAATAGGCGCTTTAAACACTGTATGGTATGCCCATAATGCATCATCTAATTTTATAGCCTAATCTTTTCTTGAAGTTCCAATTGTCTTCTTTAGTATCTTTTCAAGCTCACGATTGGTCACCTCCACCTGTCCACTTGTTTGAGGGTGATATGGAGTTGCCACCCCATGATGTACCCCATGTTTCTTAAGCAAAGACTCAAATTGTTTATTGCAAAAATGTGAGCCTCCATCACTAATAATCGCTCGAGGAACCCCAAACCTTGTAAATAGCTTCTTAAGGAATTTTATCATGACCTTGGCATCATTAGTTGGTGAGGCAACTACTTCTGCCCATTTAGATGCATAATCAACTCCCACAAGGATGAATTAATTCCCAAAAAAGGGTAGAAAGGGCCCCATGAAATCCAAGCCCCATACATAAAAAATCTCAACTTCTTGGATTGATGAAAGTGGCATCTCATGCCTCTTAGAAATGTTGCATGTGCATTGGCATCTGTCACAGTGAAGCACATACTCTTTATCATCTTTGAATAGAGTAGGCCAAAAGAATCTGCACTCTAACACTTTATCAGCTGTCTTTGTTGTATATAGTGGCCTCCATAAACTTAATCATGACATTAGGAGAGAACATCATGTACCTCTGAATCAGGAATGCAACGCCTAATCAACCTATCTCCCCTAATTTTTTAAAGGAAGGGCTCCTCCCACAAATATTATTTGACTTCATGTAAAAATCTCTTCTTTTGCTGATAAGAAAGGTCATTAGGTAAAACACCACCTGCCAAATAATTAGCAACGTCAGCAAACCAAGGAGGATCAAAGTGTTGAAAAGCTAAAATAAACTCATTAGGGAAACTATCATCAATGGATGGTTGTTCATTGTCATCTTCATGTCTCTCTAATCTAGACAAATGGTTTGTAATTACATTTTCTGATCCCTTTTTATATCTAATCTCCAAATCAAATTCTTGCAGTAGTAGTAGCACCCATTGAATAAGTCAAGCCTTGGCATCTTTCTTAGTAAGAAGGTATTTGATGGCCTAATGGTCAGTATAAATTATAACCTTGGACCCGAGAAGATATGCACAAAACTTATCCACAACAAAGACTAGTGCCACCATTTCTTTTTCTGTAGTAGTGTAATTCAATTTTGCATCTGCCAAAGTCCTACTAGCATAATAAATGACATGAAGTCTTCTATCTTTGCTTTGGCCCAGAACAGCTCCCATTGCATGATCACTTGCATCACAAATAATCTCAAAAGGTAAAGACCAATCTAGAGGTGTAATGATTGGGGCTAAAGTTAATGCCTCTTTCAACCTATTAAAAGCACTCAAACAAGTATCATCAAACTCAAAAGGCACATCTTTAATTAATAAATTAATTAAAGGTTTAGCAATAAGTGAAAAGTTCTTAATGAAACATCAGTAAAAACCGATATGCCCTAAAAAACCTCTAACTCCCTTTATCGATGTAGGAGGTGGTAACTTCTTAATGATTTATGTCTTGGCTTTATTTACCTTAATTCCTTTACTTGATATTTTGTGCCCCGAAACTATACCTTCATCCACCATAAAGTGGCACTTTTTCTAATTGAGAACTAGGTTAGTCTCCTCATAACGTTTGAGCACCCTGTCAAGGTTAGCTAAACACAAATCAAATGAATCACCAAAAATTGAAAAGTCATCCATAAATACCTCCATGATATCCTCTACTAGGTTAGAGAATATTGCCATTATACACGTCTGAAATGTGGCAGGAGCATTACACAATCCAAATGGCATTCATTGATAAGCAGAGGTGCTATAAGGACATGTAAATGTAGTCTTTTCTTGATCCTCAGGAAATATAAAAATTTGGTTATACGCAGAATAGCCATCAAGGAAACAATAAAAAGCATGACCTGCAATTCTTTCTAACATTTGGTCAATAAAAGGAAGGGGAAAGTGATATTTTCTGGTGGCCTTATTTAACTTCCTATAGTCAATACACACTCGCCACCCATTAACTACCCTCTTTGAAATAAATTCTCCCTCCTCATTCTCTACCACTATCATCCCACTCTTTCTAGGCACACATTGAATTGGACTTACCCACTCACTATCAGAAATAGGGTAAATTATGCCTGCATCTAAAAGTTTCACAATCTCTTTTTTCACTACTTCTTTCATGTTTGGATTTAGTCTTCTTTGTCTCTCAGCTGTGGGTTGATGCCCTTCCTCTATATAAATCTTATGCATGACAATAAAAGGACTAATTCCTTTTATGTTAGATATATGCCATCCTAAAGCTCAAACTCTACCCTTTACTACTTCACACACCCTTTTCTCTTGTTCAATAGTCAATTTATTTTAAATGATGATAGGTAATGTGTTGTATTTGCCCAAAAACGCATACCTTAAATGACTAGGTAATGGTTTTAGTTCAAGTTTTGGTGGTTTTTTAATGGAAGGAGGTGTGGGATTATCACTTCTCACTAAAAGTTCAGGTTTTATGAATGTACACTCTTGTTCTTTTCCACTCTCTAATTCCCTATCTATTTGCTCATCATCCTCATTCTCACCTAAAGAAAAATTCACCTCTTTTACACACTCATCAATGCTAATAATTTTCATGTAAGTCTCATCCTCTAAAGGGTACTTCATTAGTTTTGACATGAAAAAATTAACTTTCTCATCTCCTACCCTTAGAGTCAACTTACCCTTATACACATATGTAGACGGCGGGGTTTAGTGCTCATCCAAGTTTATTGCAACCGTGACATTATTTGAGCTCAGGGCTCTCAGGAACACACTACTATATCATAAAGACATAGCCTGAAGATGAGGAGTCGCCACCCAGGGTAATAACTGGGACAAATCGAAGGTGGTGGTAACTCGATTCTCTAATATAAGCTAGCACCACAACTAGGAGTTCTGGATACGGAATACCAACTTCTTTAGTCTTGTGTTCACTTAGAATTATTTTATGAATTACTATCTAATACAAGCTAGCACCACAACTAGGAGATTTGGATACGGAATACCAACTTCTTTTAGTCTTGTGTTCATTTAGAATTATTTTATGAATTACTATCTTATTCCCTAATTACATGCAATTTCATTAAACCCTAATTGAACATCCATCTAACCCTAAGGCAACCAATCCATG
>CATIWM010036758.1:0-19091 GCA_949671775.1 Mallotus repandus | reverse complement strand
AGGTCAACAATTGATCCTGGATTTGTTGTCTTTAACATATGTTGGAAACTTGGTAAAAGTGCATAGGATTCTTCCGGTTTACCTCTCAGCATTTGAAGTGCCTTTTCTCTTGATTTTCATGCTTTTAGGTAGTTTATATTGACACTATACTCTTCTTTCATGTCTCTCATTATATCTGCTGGTGAGTATATGGTTTTGGCACTTTGGTATTTTGATTTTATGCAGTTAGCCACCAGAGTTGTTGTTGCTTGTCTTTGGTCTGCTAATCTGATGTCCATGCTGCATGTGTGGATATTGTTAAACTTTTTAACAATAAATTTGTCTGTTTTTCCATTTTTTGAAGCTCTTATCTCCCAGCTGCAT
Source organism: Mallotus repandus (assembly GCA_949671775.1). Taxonomy (NCBI): domain Eukaryota; kingdom Viridiplantae; phylum Streptophyta; class Magnoliopsida; order Malpighiales; family Euphorbiaceae; genus Mallotus; species Mallotus repandus. The sequence goes on along the minus strand of CATIWM010036758.1, from coordinate 18,728 downwards.
TTTTTATCTAAGCATTTAGCAATAAAGTTGAGAGTGTTTGTCTTAACAGTTCTGTATTGGAAGTGGTTCTTAAAAGCACTAAGTCTTAATGCTTTTTGAATTCTTATTTGTTGTTGTATATTACACCTACTTTAGGTTCTGTTGCTGTTTTGTTGCAGATTGTTGATGATTCTTTTGTCCCATCTTCTAGTAGAAGCATGTCTGTCATCATTTTTGCATAATCTAGAAAATCTAAATTTAGGTTATTTGCTTATGTGCTTGTTGAGCTGTGTTCAGAAATTGATACCAGATCTGTTTGAGTTGTTGATTATTGTTGCGGCATGTTGTTGTTGAAGCTTGTTTCTATAAATTCATTCTTATCCAAAGTAATGCATGGAGGGAATTTGGTGAAATTAGGCTCTTTTTTCTTTAGTTGTTAATAGAATAAGAGAGTTCCATTTTCTTATATTTTTAAAGGTGGATAATTTTCTCTGACCTTGTACTGTATGACCATTTGCTGAAAATCTGTTTCAATATGAAGCTGGTTTGATATTGTTTTCAGCATTTCATCAAAGTTGCAGTTTGGTTGTATAGTAATTCCTGTCACATCAAAATCAATGTAATCCATTGCTTTATTCCAGTTGCTATTGTGATGACTAAAAACAAGTATGACTTCCATTGTACCTATAATAAAAAAATCAAAGAAATTAGTTAAGCATTTATCAGTTCAAAACATTGTTGCTTCTTGTTTCTTATTGTTTCTTGTTGTTTTTTTTTTCTCATGTTTACAAGTTTTTGTTGCTTGTTGTTGCTTATTGCTTTCTTTTTCTTTTTGTTTCTAACAAACTGACGTGGAATATTATTTCTCACATGTTTAAGCTTTTTGTTGTTTCTTGTTTCTTTGTGTTTCTTTTTGTTTTTAATAAGCTGACATGGAATATAATTGTTATTGGTTATAACCATGGAAACAACATTTATATTGTTTAAATAAACTTTAAATTTTTTTTACAATCATGATTTAGTGTTTCTTTTTGAAACAAAGAAGAAACACTAGAAAAAAAAACCATATATGATATGTTTATGAGCTGTATACCTGGTTTTTGAATGATTATTGCTTTTGATCTTCTATTTTGTTTTCAATTGTTGTTTGAATGTTGATTGCTCCTATTTGTTTTAACAAATTTGTTGCAAATTTGACTTTTGTATATCAAGAAACTGCAGTTGGAGATGATCGCGAAAAAGAAAAGAAAAAAGCGACGAATAACAAAATGCAGAAACAAGATTCAAGTTTGAGCTGATTGCGACTTTTATGGATTGAAGAAAAAAATGAAATCAATTGGAGAAGAAGTTTACGTTGATCGATTGTTGAGGAAGATTCATTGAGCTGATATGGTATTTTTAGGAATCAGTGGTTGTTTAGGAAATAATTTTTTTTTTTGGAAAATTTGTCTTTTAACTCAAATAGATAAGCTTATATGTGGTCTGTTTTTGAAAAAAAAAAGTTCCTTAAAGCTATTTTTAAATAAACTTTTGGTCAATGTGAATTTTGATATTATTTTTGATTGTATGGCTATTTATGAAAAAATCTCAAAAAATAATATTTTTGTTAGAATAAAACACACAATTTTTTAGAGAAATAAAGAATAATGTTTTAAATGTAATAAAATAAGAGTCGTTTATATAAAATAGAATATATATATTCTAAAATAAATTTTTTTTATATTTTTAAATATAAAAATATTATAAATTATAATAACTTAATATATAAATTTTTAAAACTAAATGCTGAATGATGAAAAAAACACTTATTAGATTTTGAACTCATCGTTTAATATATATAGATATAGATTACAAAATATTCTAACAAATATAATTATTTATTTTTTAAAATTTATCACAAATTCAAAAAAAAATTTCATCATATTAAATTAATAAATATACTATAATTTAATTATCAAATAAAAATTTCTTAAAAAAAAAATGATCAAATATAAATAAAATAAAGTAAATAAAAATATCTAATCATATGTAATATATTGTACAAATACGTGTCAAGAAATGAGGTTAAGGGTTTCTTTGTTCTTTATTCTCCTCTTCACATTTTTGCTGCGTCTCTCCACCGCAGACACCGGAATTTCTCAAGCTTCTCGACGGCAACCGCTTTTTCGGGGTAAGGCAGCAAAACCGATTATAACACTATGGAGCTAAGCGGGAATCTGAATTTTATTCTGTTTTATTATATTGTTTTCTTATTCCTTGTTAGTGACGTTCTTTTATTCTGAAAAACTTGCTGTTGTTTTGCCCTAATTAATGTTTTTTTATGCTTCCATTTCTAATTCACTCTATTTTTGTTATGAAATTTTGAATTTTCAGAAGCTTTGTTTGTCAATTATATATATATATATTTATTTAAAAAAAAAGGGTTTTGAGAAGTTTGTGATGATTGAGTCTGTTGTTGCAATTGTAAATTTGTTCTGTTCTCAGTTAATTTTTGATGCATTGTTCTTTTTAATAGCTGATATGGATAATATTGCATAATTTAGCATGGAAAGTTCATGCTTTTTTTATCATGGAATTTCGGCATCATCTTAATTATTATTGTTGCATTGTCATTGTCATTCTTATTGCAATTCCTGCTAATATTTGGTTAATTCTTGCTGATTCTTTTTATCGTCTAGGTTGCATTTAAATTTGTTATCAATAACCAGCTGTCAATTTTATTGGATGTCTTGCAGGTTATACTTTTAGCTTAGGTTAGTTCCATGAATGTTCTATTTAAAGTACTAGGTTATATAGAGCTTGGAGTTTAAGAAATGAGCAGGTCTAGTTGGCATAAAGAAAAGCATGGAAAAAGTAGTGAGATTTTGAAAGATTACTACCATGAAGGAACTTCTGCCAGGACAAGGCCTTTAAGTTTTGATGAAATTATGTCGAAACGGAAAAACAAAATGAAGCTGCTCAATAGTGAGAAAGAGCTAGTTGCAGATGATGTTTTAGGAGATGGGAGTATTGAAAAATGTTCAGAAAGGGGTAATGGGCATAGTAAAGATGACAATGCTGAAAAAGTTTCAGAAAGGGGTTATGGACAGAGTAAAGATGGCAATACCCAAAAAGTTTCAGAAAGGGGTAATGCGTGGAGTAAAGATGACGATACCCGAAAAATTTCAGAGAGGGGTAGTGGGCATAGTAAAGATGATAATACAGAAAAAGTTTCAAAGAGGGGTAATGGGCAAAGTAAAGATGACAATGCAAAAAAAGTTTCAGAGAGGGGTAATGGGCGAAGTAAAGATGACAATACAAAAAAAGTTTCAGAGAGGGGTAATGGGCGGAGTAAAGATGGCAATACCGAAAAAGTTGCAGAAAGAGGAAGCGTATGGAGTAAACATGCAAATGCTGAAAAAATTTCAGAAATTGGTAATGGACGAAGTAAAGATTCTTCATCTCTTGTCCCAAAGCATTTGTTGGAGAGAGATGCAAAGGCCAGTTCCAAAAAGAAAGAAGAGCATTTGTGGGAGAGAGATGCAAAGATCAGTTCCAAAAAGAAAGAAGAGCGTTTGTGGGAGAGAGATGCAAAGGCCAGTTCCAAAAAGAAAGAAGAGCATTTGTGGGAGAGAGATGCAAAGATCAGTTCCAAAAAGAAAGAAGAGCATTTGTGGGAGAGAGATGCAAAGGCCAGTTCCAAAAAGAAAGAAGAGTTTAGTTCCATGAAGGATGACTATTTAACTAGGAGCAAAGAGAGGGAAATTCATGATTCAGAAACCAAATTGAAGGCCAAAATGGACAGAGATCTGAATGCTAAAAGAAAGACCGAAGAAAAAATTTATGACAGGAGAAAAACTGATGAACGACAGAGCAATAATGCTAAGAATGAGGCTACAAAAAAGCATTCAAGACACTTAACAGAAAGGGATAGACATGCAGATGGAAACAGTGGAAACTTTGAAAGAGAAAACAAGAGGAAATATCAAAATGAAGTTGATGAGAAAGATAGAGATAGGTATTCCACAAGGAAGCATGATCTAGGAAAAGGGCATAATTCAGAAAATTTAGATAGAAAGGAAAAAAAGAAATTATTGAAATCTCATTATGATGGCTTAAAGCTGAATAATAGACGGTCAAGGAGTCAAGAGCGTGTGGACAGAACAAGGAGGTCTATTTCACCCTTGCCAAGGTCACAAACACGTGCATCTTATCATGATAGGGAGCACAGGGAGCTATTCTCACACAATCTTAAAGAAAAATCTGGAAAGGAGCATTCTGACACAGACAGGAGCAAAATTACAAATAATGGTTCAAGTGGCCATTATAAGAGAAACAGTGGCTCCAAAAGCAGGCTTGGGGGCTATTCACCAAGGAAGAGAAAAACTGAGGCTGCTGCCAGGACTCCTTCCCCTACTAGACACTCACCAGAGAAGAAACGTGCTAAATGGGACCTTGCACCAGAAGGAACAGGCAACACCTCTTCTGTGCCAGTCCTCCCAAATTTTCAATTATCAATTCAATCTGCACTCTCGAATACTCATGAAACAATTTCTCATGGTTCGACTACAGCAAAACCTTTTTCAGTGGTTTCATCCACTATTTTATCAACCAATAAAAATTACTCCATAGACCCTGTTCAACTAACACAAGCTACCCGTCCTATGAGGAGGCTTTATGTGGACAATATACCAGCTGCAACCTCTGAAAAAACTGTCATGGAATGGCTTAATAATCTTTTGATCTCTACCGGTCTCAACCACATTCAAGGGACTCAGCCATGCATTAGCTGCATTGTAAGTCTCTATTTACTGAAAAATGCACTTCTTATTCTTATCAAGTTTATGGTCACAATCTGGCATACTGTCATGTCTTAGCAGACACACAAAGAAAAGAACCAAGCTCTTGTGGAATTTCTTACACCTGGGGATGCTTCAGCAGCTTTATGTTTTGATGGCACTTCCTTTTCTGGTTCCACAATTAAAATCAGGCGCCCTAGGGATTTTGTTGAAATGACAGTAAGAGATACTATCCTACTATTCATTGTTTTTTTTTAATCGCCTTGATCTCTTTTTTTTTTTTTTTTTTTTTTGCAATTTTAGTATTTTTTTGTGGGAGTTATTTTTTTGATATTCTTTTATTTTGAAGAGAGTTGAGCAATGCTGGCTGCTTATAATGTCATTCAGTTTGTTGATAATCTATTATTGTCTATGTTGATATTGTTTTACTCTTCCATGTACCTCTGTCTTCTATTTTCTCTTCGACTCTGTAATGTGACTGCTGTATGATTTCTTGAAGTGTGATTCCCAACCTTTGTTTTCTTCTAATAATAATTTTAGATGAAGCATTTACTTGACCAAGAAAAACTTGTTTGGTGGTCATGACTGCTATTTGGAGGTTAATGTACATGTGCATTTGCATCTATATGTCACTTTAGTTGAAGAAATTTCTGCTCATTCAGGATCATAATGAGTTAATACTGCTGATTTTAACAGCTACGGCATAAACAAAAGCCTGCGTGATAATAGGTTCACCTCTACTCTAGAAATGGACGGAATCCATGATCTCCTGAACCTGTTATTGAGACAGATTGGTCTTTGAAAATGTACGATGTTTTTAGGTCTTGTAAAATTCAGTGGCAGCTGCCACTACCTGTTCACCTACTATATAAAAGGAATGAATTCCATCATCACCTGAACCTATAGTTGAGACAAGCTTCGATACTTCCAAAGTTTTAATTTTAGGTCCACACCATTAAAAAACTATAAAGTAGTTGTGTGGTCTCATCTGGAAAGAAAGAGTCCAGGGCAAAAACTGCAACTTGGTTTTGTTAATTAAATCCGTAGCCTGCTCTTAAACATCTATTTCTCAATTCTTGTGGCCTAACTTTGTTAAATTGGGAGATTACAGATTCAACATCATTAATCTGTATGGATAGGTTGACAAAATTCAGTGCAGCTACTTGTGCTGCTATACACATTCCATGTCTATTACATGATATTGGGGTACTGAATACAAAATTATATATCGTACATATGTATATGATTTAATGCTATCATCACTCACAATATGAGCAATTGTAGCACTGACAGTTACTTGTGCAACAGCTTCTTTTGTTCTGTATTCTAGAGGAAGCTGCTGAGAATTGAGTGCTGTTGACTTGATCAAGATTTTTATATGGTTTGAGATGTGTGTTAAATAGCTAATGTTATCATTGCTAGACGTTTGTAGCAAAAAATAATGAAAATTTAATATGATTAATTCAAATGAAATGAAACCACTCCTGATGTACATCTATCTAGTTGTCTTTTTCATGATTATGAAATGCTTGTCTTCAAAACTGTTGGTTATGGTAGAGACATATAATTTGATAATAGCATTAATCTAGATCTTTTGCCTTTAACCTTGTACAGATTTTTACATGCGATCGCTGTATTTTAACAACGATGATTATGTACATTTATACATTCTGTTGACATGATCTAGTCTATGGTGTTGAGGTGGAGCTATTTAGAATGTTCTGTTTGTCTAGTTGCATGAGATTTATTCTGATTGTATGTTGGAATCTCTTAAATAGGGTGTTTATATTGGGTTTGTCGTAATTCACGTACTGGATGGTGATGAAGCTGTCTCCTAAATAAGAAGATATCCAGGTGTAGTGACAAGTTTGATGTGCACGGAGCTTCTTGTTCTGGCATTGGTTTTGGGCCACTGATGTAGGCTGCTCAAAAAGTAAATTTTTCTTAATAAAATACAGTGCAGTATTTCCTTTATTTGATATTTAACCTTCAAAGTTTTGTTGAGATTTATTGATTAGGATATTTGATGACATTTTGAGTTGTTAACTATCTGAATTTTCCAAGATTATGGCTAAGTATAGTTCCTTTGTTTGTTCTTTGATGCAATGAAATGCAGCAATAATATTAGGCTTCTAGTTGCACTTTTTTTTAACTCTTCATGATAATCTTTTGACTTTAAATATCTTTTTTCGTGTTTGGTGTTGACGTCTTGGTTCATTTGTTTGGGAGTTTGGTCCTTGATATTTCTGAGGAACTAAAAAAAAGGAAATTGGAGGGAAAACTAAAATTTTTGAGGGAGGCAATTGACATTCCTAGTTTTTGGGATGACATTTTTGTTTCTATTGCTTATCGGCGAATATGATAATACTTTAAATGAATATAGTGAAGTCCATAGTGAATATGCAATTTTTATTCTTTTCTGTCCATAATGTGGCTATAGCAAATGTAGTAAGCGAAATTGTTTTATGGATATTTGGTTTTGATAGAATTTATTTTCCTGCAAGTCTGAGATTGAATGGCATTCATATGCTCACAGGAGAACTGGATAAATGTGCATATGTGACTACACTGCACTAATTTTCAGATGAATGTTTGCTAATAATCTTCTTTTTTTTTTCAATGAATTTTGGATCCAATTGCTACAATTTGTTTTTTTCCCCTAATGCAATTATATGTTTGTCAATTAGTGTACTTTTTATTTTCCATGTTTCCAGCAGAAGTTGGTGTTGACAATTATATAATTTCAACATTTGTCACATAATTAGCTTCTACTATATTTTCTTTCAGCATTTTGTCTCCTTCTAGAATACACAATGGCCAATGCATATGACATATGGTGTTTTTATTTTCACATACTGATATGTGGCGAGATTATGTAAATTTAACAGTTTGGTGTCTTCTGTGGCAATACATTTCCAATTCTTAGGCTTTGTCACATGTTATCATGGTCCTAGCAATATGGATTCAAAATTCTTAATTACTGCTTACATTTCCGTAAATTAGGATGATTTGCTTCTATTTCCTTTTCTTTGGGGGGGTTGATGCTTTTCTAAAGTTTATTTCTGCTATAAAAAGCAGATTTTTTTTATTCATCTAATATTTTCTGTGTTTCTATGATGCTTTGCATTTTCTGAGGTATATTGTGGTTATTATCCATGGAGCAGGTTTTCAGACAGTTGCTATTTTCATGCAGACTGGTGAACTGGATAAATCAGTGGCAGCAGTCAATTCAATAAGCAATGTCGAGAAGGATTTGCCTCAAAAAGTAGGTGCATCATTATCTTTGTAGTTTTGTCTTTTCTTTTTCGGTGTGGGTCTTTCCTACAAGTTTTTGCTTTTTTGGTGTGTATATCTTTCCTTGTAAACTGTTTCATTGTTTTGATCTTGTAATGTAATTTTGTGAATCATTATTATCGATTTTCAATATCTATGCATTTGTTGAGGGTGACTGTGAAAAGAAATTTCCAACAGTCGATTCAACTAAATACACATCATGTGGATGTGGATTCTCATGAATTTATCTCCAGTTTAACTGTGGATTTGGTCATATTTGAGTCTCAGCTTAACCTGCATCATCTTTCTTTCAATTTTTTTTTTGGAAGTTTTGGAGATACAGCAGAAACTTTGCCTGCTTAAGCTGGTTGCCTGAGGCACCAAATCGCAGAAACGTGTCCGAATTGCGTAAACGTCTATTGGGAGAAGTTTCCATGCATCATAGGGGGATGAATTTCCACTCATCCCCTGGCCTTCCAAAAAAGGAAAAAGGATAAATATAAAGGATTATATAATTTACTATCATTAATAGTTCAGTTTTGTACCTTGGCAGCAAATATAATTGATCTCCTCTATGCAAGTTGGTGCTGCTTGCGTTAGGCTGCTATGCCACCTGCTCTGTTTTACATTGCTTTTCTAAATCTCATTTCTTTTTTTTTCGTGCAGATCTTCATTGGTGGAATTTCAAAGGCTCTGTCTTCTGAAATGGTATTATTTGCCTAAAAATTTCTGATTTTTTTTTTGAAGCCTTGAGGAACATCTGGGATTCTTATGTTCCCATCTTCTTGCTACTTCTCCCCTTTCCCTCATCTCCAATGTCCTACTTCTCTCTATTATCTCATTTGGAGTTCCTTGCATTTTATCATAGTACAGTTTCTCTTTTATTTCATTCCCTCTATGCTTATTAGTGTGTTAATAGGTTGGATATTTTTGGGGTTTTCTTTCTAGATTATGGAGATTGCTCACAGTTTTGGACCTCTGAAGGCGTACCATTTTGAAAATAGTGATGATCTTAGTGGGCCTTGTGCTTTTGTAGAGGTAATGGAATATGGTTGTGATCTTTAACTAAGTGTTTCTTCAAGTGGTGGCATTTATCTGCTGGTGCCAGGGGTTCCTCTCTGTGCTGCTGCAGTGTTTCCACCCATTTATTTTTCATTTTTTCTCGTCATCAATCCTTTTCTCTCCTCCAAGCTGAAGTTTTTGTAACATGTAATATTTCTTTTTTTAATTTCAGTATGCAGACCAATCAGTTGCATCAAAAGCTTGTGCAGGTCTGAATGGTATGAAGTTAGGAGGGCAAGTACTTAGTGTAGTTCAACTTGTTCCAAACGCATCAACCTTGGTACTGCATGTCCACTGACTCTTCTATAGAATTTAGTTATAGACTATTTATTCACATGGATATACGCTGACCTAAGGAACAACATATGCCAGGAAAGTAATGGGAAGCCACCCTTTTATGGGATCCCTGAGCTGGCTAGGCCACTTCTTAATAAGCCTACGCAAGTTTTAAAGCTTAAAAATGTGGTACGGAACACATTTAATTTAGTTATTTTGTGATTGTTTCAATCTGTATTGTCTGTAAAAGGTTATTGTTAAATTTGATTAATTTTTCTGAATTTTTCTGTGTTTTTTTGGATTATGAATTAGTTTGATCCAGAATCCTTCCCATCATTGTCTAATATGGAAATTGAGGAAGTACTGGAAGATGTACGTCTAGAATGCACAAGGTTTGAGCAAAGAACCATCGTTATTTGGATTTTTTCTCCAGAGAAAGAACTGTTCGTTATTTGGATTTTTTCTCTGGAGAAAGAACTGTTTTATTTGATTTATCTCCAAACTAGTTTAAGACATGATAAGGTTACTTGCTAATTATTCCGTTTTGCAGGTTTGGCACTGTTAGGTCTGTTAATGTTGTCAAGTATTGTTCACCTCCCTTGCCCACTGTGGAAGCATGTGAAGCGAATGAGGATATGGAATCTTCTGGGATTCAGCAAAACTTATTGGGTGATGGAACGAATACTGAAACCGAGAAAATGGAAGAAGGTCTGGACCATAAACCAGTGGAAGGCAATGGTGTTGAGGATGATAAACCTGCTCATGATGATCTTATGAATGATGAGTCTTCTCAATCAGGTCAAATTGATGGTAATATGGCTGTTGCAAACCTATCTGGTCAGAATATACCTGAATCTCAAGAGGTTGCTCAGCACACATCAAAAGACGAATCAGATTGCACTCAGAGCAAGTTGACTGATTACATTGATACGAAGGATACAAGCATGGAAGACAAATTAGCTATTGAAGGAGAGTTGAATTTGGAGGAAGTCAGTGGAAAGTGTAAGGAAGCTTTTGCAGACGATCATGTAATGGTATCAGATGCAACTGAAAAGAGAAAACATAATGAGCAGAACTATGGGGAAGTGTTAAATTTGGAGGAAGCCAGTGGAATGTCTAATGAAGCTTTTGCTCCTGATCTTGGAATAGGATTAGACGCCAATGGGAAGAGAGACCATAAGGAACAGAATTGTGATCTTGGCCATATTTTTGAGCCAGGCTGTGTTTTCGTAGAATTTGGAAGAACGGAAGCCTCATGTACAGCTGCACATTGTTTGCATGGACGGTTATTTGATAACCGCACTGTGACAGTGGAATACATTCCTCTTGATGTTTACCACTCCAGGTTTCCGAAATGAATGCAATTGTCTACTGGTCTGTGTTTCCGAAACAATGAAGCTGGTTGGTTTTGCACTGTGGAAGAGAAGTTGGAGGTGCGGCGAGGTCTGCGGGCACTGCATGAGATTATGAATCATTTCAACATAGCTGTGAAAAATGCTCATATCAACTTTTGCCCATGTGACATCTAGGAAACAACAATTAGGTTACAAACTGTTTGTAAATGCTGAACTAACTGAAGGGCTATGTATGAGTCTGAATTTGCTCAGGGGTCATTCTGTTTTAAACAAGTACCAATTTGAACTGCTGAGTGCCCTATAGCCTTTGCAATCCATAAACTGATAATTCTGAATAGACTTCTTATTGCTTTACATTGTAGGGATTGGAGTTTTTACTTTTACTTTGAATATTAGACTGTTGGGACTTTTTTTTAGAAAAAATCTACAAACAAGGGCTATAAATTTTAAAAGAATTAATTTTAAATGAAAATTTATCTTCATTTATTAATAGAATAGATAAAAAAAAAAATTTTAAATCACTTGATTGAGAAACGTTTAAAATTTTTAAACCTAAAGAATTTTTTAATAATTTTCAACAAACTTAAAAATTTCAAAAGTTTTTTAGAAAGTTTTTACAATTAGATGATATTCATTTCTGAAAAATTTTAAGCAATTCTATTTTAAAATATTTTTTTTAGCAATTAATTGTTAAAATTAAATTTTTTTAACTTAATTGTAAAACTTTTTTCAAAAAGTATAATATAATTTAATTAAAAAAATTCGATTAAAACAAAAAAAAATAAAAAATTTAATCTCTAATTGAAGGTCTAAATTGGCTTACACTTATACCAGTACGGATATTGTTTATTTGGTTCGTATTTTAAAAAGCTTATGAAACATTAATGCCAGAAATCAGAGTGGCACAGCGGAAGCGTGGTGCGCCCATAACCCACAGATCTCCGGGTCGACGGCTCTGATAAGAGAAAGGTTTCTAACAAATTATTTTCCGTATTCGATATACATATAAATACTTACTCAACTTGATAAAATTGATATAGATGCTAGCTCAACTAAAATATATATATACCTATACTGTCCGAAGTGGGGATGATAAACAAAATTTAATAATTTAGTTATTTATAAATAAAAATTTAATTAAATGTATATTTTATATTAAGTTTAGATTCTATTTTATTTTTACTAAAATTATATTAATTGAAATGTAATTCTAATTTAATTGAAAGTATATTTTCTAATTTGGTTATGAAAGTGCCTTAGAGAGGGCGTGAATAAGACAATTGAAAGATTTTCTAGGATTTTAGAAAATTAAAACGAATTTAAGAAACAAACAAGAAATGAAGAAGATTAGAGTAGGAAGAACAAAGAACACAAAGATTTAAGGAGTTCGGATTCAATAATTATTCTATGTCTCCACCTAATTTATCCCTAAATTAGGATTTTTAAACACCCATAATCTTATTCACAAGATTGAGATTACACTTAAGGCTCATACTTATAACCTTACAAACAAGAGTTTCTAAGCTCACTCTAAAACAAAATCCCATCTGTTTTAATGGCTAAACACTTAACCAATTCCTTTATAATAGAATATCACTTTCCATTTTCTTAAACCCAGAAAATATAAGAAAAATAATATTTATTCTAACACTCACCAACTCTCACAAGAGTTATACAAATATGAAAATTGTTTAAGAGAGAATTTGAGAGTTTAATTGAATGCTTAAGAGAGAATTTAAATAATAAGAGTCTTAAACCTTCAATTGAACTCTAAGGGTTGTTTATATAGATAAACAACTCAAATTATAGTTGTTGGAGGCATTGATTGTGTCTCCAATGTCTCTTGTTGAAATTTGAATCAACTTGGACTTATTTCAGTCAGAACGTCGCTCACGGTCGTGAGGAGCAAGTTTTGGCTCGTGAGGATCGATTTGAGAGTCATTGTTGCATTTGAATATGCCTGTTGTGAGCAGTCTAGACTGCCCTCATGAGTTGCTCACGATCCTGAGGGTAGCTCGTGAGCAGCTCAGACTTGCTCACTTGCTGGCATCTAAAAAACGGAGGCTTCAGGATCCTGGCTCGTGAGCAGGCACTTGTATGACTCAAAAACATGTGTTTTCGACTTCTAAAAGTTCTGAATACTTTGAGTATATGTTTGGGATAATATACTTCACTGAAATACAGTATAATGACTATATATCGTAGTTTCGAACTTAAATAAATAATCTTGATGAATAATTAAGTTCCTACACACTTGAATGAAGAAAAATATTAGAAAGTTAAATTGATTGTCAAATATCAAAATTAGGAGTTTGATCATGCAAATGGTCAATAATTTCCCCTTTTTTATTTTTGACAAATAATTTAATAAAATAATAAATAATGTGTGTGTGTCAAAAACATTTAACAATAAAAGATTAATGCTTTGAGAAATAGCTCCCCCTTTCAAATTAAATAAATGTAATGATGGAAATTAATTTGCTCCCCTTAATATATGCAACAAGTTAAAAATAGCATATATTTTGTAAATAAAAGGAGTATAAAGGAGATATATTTTAAAAAATGATATCAATAAAAAAATATCTCATTTGAGAAAATATATTTCTTTATTTCTCCTCCTTTTCGGATATGATAAGAAATATAAATTTATAAGACAAATAAAATATCAAGGCCTTTTATAATGCATCACAAAAATAGTACATATAGCACTTTTTAAAGACCAAGAAATAAAAAAAAGTAGCAAACAAAATTTTATTTACCTTATGAAAGGCCAAGGAAGTAAAATAAATTCATAAGGAATAACAAAGTAAGCAAAATCAAGGCTTAATATCAAAAATATGCTACAAATATGATAACATGATCATCATTTAAATAACAGAACTTGTAACATTTATAATGCATCACCAAATAGTACATAATATACTATTTAAACAATAAAGATAAGTGCTACTACTAAACACATGATCATGTAGCGCTTAATATATCACAAAACACAAACACATCTTTTTCTCCCCCTTTGTTAAAGAAAAAAGGAAAAGAAAGAGACAAACTAGAAATAAACTAAAAAGAAACCTAAAGGAAAAAAAGACCAAGAACTAAAACAATGAAAACAAGATAGACCAAAACTAAGAAACAAATAACTAAGGATCTTGAGTGTCTTGGAATGAAGGAGGAGGTGGTGGAGCAGGGTTCCAAGTGCATTGGATGTTGTGGTGAGCATAAAGGTGATGAATGCCATTCTCCATATGATCCATTCTTTGCTCAAACCTATCAAGTCTTGTGTCCATATGATCAAACCTTGTGTTGAAGTTTGATTCAACAAGAGATAGGCGATTAAAAAATCCACCTACCCAAGCTGGTTCACCTTCAACACTTTGAGAGGTAGAGGGCCCTCTTTGCCTCTTCCTTTTTTGGTGGAACTTAAGTAGGAACTTGTTCTTGATGTTCTTCTTTATCAACACCTTTAAGACCATGAGTTCATATATGCTTTATGTCTTGCAAATCTTGTTCAAGTTCCTCATCAACATCTTCTTCTCCTACTTCATCTTTCCAAACCCAAAAATTTCTAATAAGTTTGAATTGTCTTGAGTTTCACAAGAGGTTTTCATCAAGAAAGGAAGGAGGAAGAGAAGGAATATTATTGAGATTGATTTCAATAAAATTTGTAATTTTACTAATGATCCCTCCAACACATAATGCTCCACTAACACTATCACTAGCTAACCACAAGCGATATTGAAGCCACCTTCCTAATTCAAATTCCATATTATCAATAAAGCAATGGAGAAGAAATAAATCATCAAATGAAATTGCTTCATTATTTAGCCCTCTAGCATGAAAAGAGTAGGTTATGAATCTATGGATATACCAAAGGGATTTTGAAGCAAGTAGAGAGGCTTTTGTGTGACTCGCAATAAAGTGACAAGCATTTGGTTTAGCATGTCTAACCCCAAAATTAGTAGGAGACCAAAGAGAGTTAAGAGAATCAAGACCTTTTTGTCAAAAACTAAAAATAGCATCAAATTGTTGTGAGGTTAGAAACCTATCTCTACCACCCAGCCTAAATCTCATGCTATTGAAGGAAATATGATCATCAATGAATTACACTCTCAAGGTGAAAGTGGAAAGGAATTCAATGACAAGTGAAGGATATGTATTAAAAGGTTCAAAAGCAAAAGGATAAATACCTACCCTATCAAGTAAAGTTCTAACCTCATCATAACAACCCATCCTTTCCAAAGTAGCTTGAGACATGAACTTGGAAGATATAATTTTCCTTTTCCCAAATTGTTGAGTCCTTTGCCTAATTTGGGTTGAGGAATAGGAAATTGGAGGTTGCTTCTCAGGTTGCTCCTTAGTAGCTCTTCTTAATGAGGAAGCAATTCTTGAGGATTCTTCTTCTTAGGAGCCATGGATGGAATGAAAGGAATTTGCAAAGAATGACAAGTAAAGAGAAGAAAAGTGTGGAGGAAGTGTGAGGTTCAAGGGGTTTAAATAGGAAAGAATTAGGGTTAAAAGAATAAAAACAAATCATAAAATAATAGGAAAAGTAACATATAGCTGTTTGAAACTAGGAATAAGTGAAGGAGAATAAAAAAAACCTTATTAAATAAGGTTTCTTGTCTGCCAAGCCACCCCTCACGAGCGACTTACGATCTTGAGCGGCGTAGCCCAAAGTCGAGAGAGAAGCTCGCGAGTTGACCGTTGCATAACGGCTCATGAGGAAAACTACATAATGGTCCCTAAACTTTCAAATAAAAGGCAATTGACTTCAGAAAACCTTACAACTAGGTCTTTAAGCATCAAATATGCACCAAATCAAATCAAATAATTTCCAAATTAAATGGTATCATGCACATCATCATAAAATAGCCTTTTGAATTATTTGAATTGGAATTTTAAATAATTAAATTAAAAGAATATAAATTATGATAAAAAATATTTTAAAGCTAATTTAGATATAGATATTTTGAAATAAATCATACAAATGGGAAAAACAATAATTTATGTAAATAAATTTATTTATTTTAAATAATCAAGAAATTAAATAAAATTTAATTATGATTTATTCTAAAAATAATTGTTAAAATGTATCATGTACAAGAAATATACCAAAAATAAATATGCATGAAAAAACTTAACTTTGAGTAAGTTTTATAAAAAAGTATCAAATACGGAAAAATAAAAAAAAAAGCATAAACAAGTGAAAAACACATTTACACATGAATCCAATCATCAATTCAACAATTTATCGCAGAATCAAGATAGATTTGAAACATCAATCATATCAATCTCATGCTTAATGAAATTCAATCTTTCCTCACATAGAGGTTTGGTAAAGATGTCAGCCAATTGGTGATTAGTGTCAACAAATTCAAGACAAATATCACCAATTTGAAAATGATCACACAAGAAATGATGTCTAATGTCAATATGTTTAGTTCTAGAATGCTGAATGGGATTCTTACTAAGGTTTATAACAATTGTATTATCACATTTAATAAGAATGTGATCAAGTTCAATGTCATAGTCCTTAAGTTACTGTTTTTGCCACAATACTTGTGAGCAATAATAACTAGCTGCTACATATTTTGTTTCAGCTGTGGATAGGGAAACCGAAACTTCTTTCTTGTTAAACCAAGAAACTAAACATTATTCTAAGAATTGACAAGTTCTGGACGTGCTCTTTCTATCTAATAAACTACCGGCAAAGTCTGCATCCGAATAATGAATCAAGTCAAAAGATGAACTCCTAGTATACCAAAGTCCTAAATGTAAATTTCCACTTAGATATTTGAAAGTTCTTTTAATTGCATTTAAATGAGACTCTCTAGGACTAGACTGAAATCTAGCACACAAGCAAGTAGCAAACATTATATCGAGTCTACTAGCAGTTAAGTAAAGAAGGGATCTGATCATACCTCTAAATCGCTTTTCATCAGCCGGTTTACTATTCTCATTTTTGTTGAGTTTGGTAGTGGTGCTCATTGAAGTTTTGCTTGATTTTACTCCATCCATGCCAAAATTCTTGAGAATGTCCCTTGTATACTTGGTTTGGTTGATGAAAATCTCATCCTTGCATTGCTTGATTTGTAGTCCAAGAAAGAACTTGAGTTCACCCATCATGCTCATCTCAAATTCTCCTAACATTAACTTAAAAAATTTCTCACATAAGCAACGGTTAGTAGCACCGAAAATAATATCATCAACATATATTTGAACAATCAATAAATCATGTTTGGATTTCTTTATTAAAAAAGTTGTATCAACCTTTCCTTTAGAGAAAGCCTTTCTCTAATAGAAAGTTGCTCAACCTTTCATACTAAGCTCTTGGAGCTTGTTTTAATCCATTAAATGCTTTTGAAAGTTTAAATACATGATTAGGAAAATTAAAGCTTTCAAAACCCATAGGTTGTTTAACATAAACCTCTTCTTCAATAAAACCATTTAAAAATGCACTTTTAATATCCATCTAAAAAAGTTTAAAATTCATGAATGATGCAAATGCAAGTAGAATTCTGAAAATGCCTTAGGAGGGGGGGGGGGGGGGGGTGAATGAGGTAAGTGAAGGATTTTAGTAAAATAAAAATGAATTTAAGGAATAAACAAAAATTGAAAGAGAGTAGAGTAGGAAGAATAATGAACATAATGATTTAAGGAGTTCGGATTCAACAACAATCTTATGTCTCCACCTAACTTATCCCTAAGATAGGATTTTCAATCACCCACAATCTTATTCACAATATTGAGAATACACAACAGTTTAAGGCTCACTCTTTCAACCTTACAAACAAGAGTTTCTAGGCTTACTCTAAAACCAATTTCCAAGTGTTTTAATGGCTAAACACTTAAACCAATTTCACTAGAAATATATCTCACTTCCCTTCTAATTTATCCCAAGATTTTATATGAAGAGAAATTCTATTTCTAACACATAACCAACTCTCACAAGAGTTATACCAACAAAGAATGAATATTTGAGAGTTTGAGAGCTTTGATGAATGTTAAAATAGGAAATTGTAATAAACAAGTGTCTTAACTTCAATTGAGCTCAAGTAGGTGTTTCTATAGATAAACAGTAAAAAATATGGCTGTTGGAGATGTCAAACATGTCTCCAACGTCTCTTTTTTAAATTAAAAATTATGACAATTAGGACGTCACCAAAGCAGTAGAGCTTCAGTCCCAGCCTACTGTTCACTTTGGGTTTCTGTCACCATAGCAGCTCTTTCTTCAGTCGCAACCTATTATTCATCTCACGATTCAAAAATGTGTCCGTTGGGTTGTCACCAAAGAAGCTGAGCTTCAGTCATAGGTTACTATTCATCTCAGCTTTCTTTCACTATAAAAGTTTTGCTTCAGTCGCAAGTTACTATTCATTTCAACTTTCTGTCACTATAGAAGCTTTGCTTTAATCGTAGGTTACTATTCACTGAATTTTGACTTGGCTTTCATTTGAGTCCTAACTTATACACACTTAAAATAAACATATTAAATGCTCAAAATTAAGATTGATTATTGCTAAGATCAACAATCTCCCCCTTTTTGATTTTGACAAACTTATTTTGAGTTTGAGAGGGATAATATAAAGTGAAATGTGTGATAATTTAAATTAATTTTACTCCCCTAAATTTATGCATATCATAAAAATAATAACTATAAGGAGTAAGAAATTCAAATAAATAAAAATTAATGAGAAATATATATTTCTTTATTTCTCCCCTTGTTTGGCATGATAAGAAATATAAATTATAAAATTTATCCTCTTTTGTTAAAAAATAACAATATTAAATACTTGACAAAATATTTAAGAAACATAAACATGGTAGAAGACAAATTTTACTAAGATAATGCATCACAAAATAGCACATATAACATTTTAAAGACCAAGAACTAAAACAATGAAAAACATGAAAGTTCAACTTTAAAAAAATTTCTTTCCCTTTGTGGAAGACTAAATAAAATTATGCAAGTAAGCAAAACAAGACTTAGTGAAAATGCCTTAGA
>CATIWM010036739.1:0-10896 GCA_949671775.1 Mallotus repandus | reverse complement strand
AAAAGGGTTTTATCTATTCACTTTCTTTTCTATTCTTTTTCTATGATGTATTTAATTTTCTCTTTGTGTTCTTTAAGAATGTATTTAGGCTAAACCTTGTATGAGAATTACAATTATGAATTAATAAAGAACTACATTTCTATCTTATTTTGTTTATGATTTTATTTCAATTAGTGCTTAATTATGTTGTATATGTTTGATCACCATATGTGACTTGTTAATTGAATTACTTACAATGAGAATTGGAGTAATTTGGTGGAAGATAATTGAGATTACTTAAGAATTGGATTTTACTTGGAGACAAGAAATTCTTCTTGAGGGATATTTAGTAGTTCTACTTGTGTTTCCTTGTCTATCTCTACAATGAACCGAGAGGACTTGTAGACTCTAGACGGGAATATCCTAATATGAGAACGAGAGTTGATTTTTAGGATTTGTTTGGTATAGTGTCATTTTTGGTTGTTTCCTATCTCTGCAATGAACCGAGAGGACTTGCAGACTCTAGGAAGGAATACTTCTACTTGACAATGAGAGTTGCAATTAGGAAATTTACTTTAAACTGACAATGAGAATTGCTTTTAAGGACTATTACTATTACTAATTTCCAATCAATATGTTTATAAGATAATATTTTACAAGTTCTTAATTATATTCTAAATTGTGATTCTTCTTTATATTTTTGTTATAACTTTTGATTTATATTCTTAGTAGTTAATTAGTATTTAGATTTTTATTACTTAATATTTAAGTTTTATTCTTGTTTGAATTATTATTCCTATTTCAATTTGGTTTGCCTATCCATCTAAGAATTTATCCTATTAATAAAAAATTGCCGAATTCCCAGTGTTCGATACCCTACTCCTCTATACTAAGTCCTAGAGACTAGGGTAATACAAGTTGACCCGCTTGACATTGACAGGGACATTGCTCAGCATTGCATCCTAACTAAAGAGGGACATAAGCCAGTGAAACAAAAATTATGAAGGTTGAGACTAGAATGGGCATAATTGGAAAAATAGGATATAGAGAAACATATGAAGGCTAAGTTCCTAAAAGTGGTGGACTATCCAGAGTGGTTTGCTAATGTGGTTCCGGTACCTAAAAAGGATGGGAAAGTAAGCGTTTATGTAGACCACATGGATCTCAACAAAGAATGCCTGAAAGATGATTTTGCTCAACCCCACATAAATGTTTTGATTGATAATGCCACCATATGTGCTATGTACTCCTTCATGGATGGGTTTTCAGGATATAACCAAATTCTCATGGCAATCATCGATAAAGCTAAGATTGCCTTCATCACTGAATGGGGAACGTATTATTACAGAGTAATGCCTTTCAATTTAAAGAACACTTGTGTGACTTATTAGAGGATGGCTACAATAATGTTTCATGACATGATACACAAGGAGGTAGAAGTTTATGTTGATGACATGAAGGTAAAGTCGAAGACTCGGGAATAACGTCCAGTCGCATTAGAGAAGTTCATGCAATGGGTAGACAAGTACAATATGAGGTTAAATCTTAAGAAGTGTGTATTTAGTTTAACTTTAGGGAAGATGTTAGGCCACGTGGTTAGTCAGAGAGGAATTGAAGTTGATCAAGATAAAGTGAAAGCAATCCATGAAATGCCGACACCGAAGACTAAAAAGAAAATATGAGGATTTTTGGAAAAGTTACTGTTCATCAGTAGATTCATAGCCAGATTGACCGAAGTGTGTGAATTAATATTCAAGTTGCTTAAAAAAGATTAGCCTGTGGTTTAGAATGAGCAGTGCCAGATTGCTTTTGATAGAATCAAGGACTATCTCATGAATCCACCAATTCTAAGACCCCAAAAAATAAGAAAGCCTTTAATCTTGTACCTGGCAATTGAAGACAACATAATCGATGCCATGCTAGCATAAAAAGGAGAAGCATGAGCTGAGCACACAATTTACTACATAAGCAAGAAGATGCTGCATTACAAGAAGAAGTACGGTTAGGTTGAGCGGATATGTTTAGCAATGGTTTGGGCTATAAGAAAGTTGAGGCAATACTTCCAGTTTTACAAGATTCGAGTAGTCTCGAAGTTATATCTGATGAGACATCTATTTGAAGTGCCTTCACTGGTTGGGAAGCTAGCCAAGTGGATGGTGTTACTGACTAAATTTAATGTTGAATATCTGACTAAGAAGGCAGTTAAAGGAAGAGCAGTAGTCGAGTTTCTAGCATTGAACCCTACTTCAAATGATTAAGAGATAAAACTCGAATTCCCAGATGATCTCACTGCAATAATTGAAATTCAAGGATGGTGCATGTACTTCAATAGAGCAGTAAACTAGTTTAGAGCAGGAATATGAGTAATTTTGTTGACCCTAAAAGATGAAGTGATTCCCATAGCAAAGAAGCTGGCATTTCGGGTTACGAATAATGACGTCAAATATTAAGCATGTACGATCGAAATGGAAGCACTGATAGCCTTGGAAGTCATAGAAGTATAAATATTGGGTGACTCAATGCTGGTAATCAATCAGGCTACTGATGAATGGGATATGAAAGAGCCACACTTGAAGTCATATCTAGAGCACTTATAGCAGTTAGGATATTCATTTTGGAAATGTAATTTCATCCACTTACCAAGAAACCATAATCAGATGGTGAACGCCCTAGCATCATTAGCATCAGTTTAGGATGGACCGATAACCATGCCTATGAAGCCTTTGGTGTTACTGCAATCGAGTAAGCTGTGTTATAAGAGTGTAAGGGTAATGGAAGCGAGAGTGGATCACAAGCCTTAGTTTTACGACATTCAGTAGTATTTAGACAAGCATGAATACCTGACAGATGCAAGTGAGAAAGATAAGATAGTCATCAGAAAGCTATCAGTAAAATTCACCTTCCATTAAGGTGTCCTGTACAAGAGAACTTCAGATGGGATGCAATTGCCCTATTTGGACAAGAACTATCCAAGAAAGGTAATGACAAATATTCACAAAGGAGTTTGTGCTCTGTATATAAATGGTACAATGCTAGCCAAGAAAATAATGAGGCAAGGGTTCTTCTGAATGACGATGGTTGAGGATTATGTTAAATTCACCAAGAGATGTCACAAATGACAGATTTATGGGGATGTCAACCATTTGCTTCATTCATAATTACACACCATGTCCTCTCTTTGGTCATTTTCAGTTTGTGGACTCGACATCATAGGAGAAATTCATCCTTCAGCCTCAAATGGACACAGATACATCTTGGTCGCGATTGACTACTTCACAAAGTGGGTAGAAGCCGAATTTTACAGCAAACTGGGGGCTTCTTAGAGAAAAATTTATTCTGCAGGTATGGAATTCCTCACTGTCTGATCTTAGACAGCGGGGTACAGTTTTAAGGAGAAGTATGGCCAGTGCTTGAAAGATACAATATAAAGCAATACAGGTCATTGCCTTATAGATAGCATGCCAATGGAGCAGTAGAAGCAGCAAACAAGAATATCAAGAAAATCCTCTCGAAGATGATTACAACTCACCATGATTGGGCCAACAAGCTACCATTCACTCTTTGGGGATATCGTACTACAGTGAGAACATCCATGGGGGTAACTCCTTTCTCATTAGTATATAAAACAGAAGTTGTAGTTCTAATAAAAGTGGAAATGAAATCCCTCAGAGTCATAGTAGAAGTAGACTTATCCGAGGCAAAGTGGGTAGAGCAGAGGCTAGCGCAATTGGACCTGATAGACAATGAAAGGTTGAAAGCACTTTATCACACACAGCTGTATCAGAGAAGAATCGCTAGAGCTTTCGATAAGAGAGTGAGACAACATGACATCAAGGTTAGAGACTGGCTATTGAGGCAAGATAAACAGAATCTACCAGATCTAAGAGGGAAGTTCTGACATAATTAGGAAGGGCCTTATTTGGTTAATACTGTCCTGTCAAAAGTTGCAGCCAAGCTAATGGATGTCGATGGGAATGAGTTCTTTGAATGGATCAATGTCAATTATCTCAATCGATACTATCTGTGAAAAATAAAATAAAAGAGAAAAATAGAAAAATGAGTGGCAAAATACTTAATTAGAAAATCTGAGAGGGCTAATTAAGGATAGGGGTAATGTCATTTTGAAATATTCTATGTGCAACCATGCTCATGATAAATGCTATCTAGTACAATGGAAAAGATCATCAAGAGTTGCACATGTTAAGAAGTTAATGCCTGAATCAATATCATGTAAAGGCAAAAATCATATCTTAGAGTTCATATCTTTTTGTGATGTAAATGGAATAATTTATGTTTTAAATTTCTTTTCCATTACATTTCACTTGTTATGGTGACATGGAAAGCAAATAGAATAGACAGAGAAGAGCACAACAGAAGGGAAATCAAAAAACATCAAAAGCCTCATAAATAGTTTGTCAGTCAACTACATCTTAAAAATATCCAAAATTTTCTATCAGTGCGATCATGGCACAATAAGGGAGGGGAAATAAGGACTCTGTCCCATCATCATCGGCGTCGTCATTGCCGACATTTGGAGATCCTCTCTTGCTGGGTCCAGCACCACGCACCCTCATCTCCTCCAGCTCGGCCCACAACCTCTAAATCTCGCTCTGGTATTAGGCACACTCTTGCTAGTGGGTCAACTCCTGATGACGAATGGTCTCATCCCGCTCATGCATCAACCTCATATGCTTAAGTTACATCATCATGACATACATGCATTAATACATTTGCATTCACGACATACGCATACATATCATTACATAATTGGAATAGGAAAACAAGCCAAAGTGTAGAAAACTTCCATGAGCCTCCAAGAGTAATGGACATAGTGACTCATTAGGCCTGAAGTGCATTGATGCCAGTACATGACCGTCTCTTGAGGAACCTATGAAAATAATAGTCAACAAGCAACAAATCTAAAATATCAAAGCAATAAAGCAAATAGGAACTCACATGGGTAACATCCTCTGTAATGAAGTCCATAGGCTCAGTAGATGTGGGGACCACCTGAACCACCACCTCACCATAAAGGTTATGCACCCGAACCACAGGGAGTAGTGGTAGTGCAACTACCCCAGAGATCATCTGAGCAGTTCTAGAGGGGGGCATCAGCAGCAGCTCCAGTACCACCTGAAGTCTTGGTGGCACTCCTAGCTCGAGACCTCTTCTAGCGAGGTTGTCAAAAGCAAGCAAAAGCAGTCAAAAGGGGAAACAATCAGTACAAGCACACAGAAAAGGAAATAATACATACCTGAGGGGTAGAGGAAGAAGAAAGACCCATGGCTACAGCAGGCGGAGTAATCATGAAATCCCTCACGACATCATTAATCAGGCGAGGGATGATACTCTCCAGATACGAAAAATCCTCTAGCTCTAAGTACAACAGGTGATCAGTCCTGACCAACACCTCCTCTAGAGTGGGGCCCACCATATCCTTCCATTAGAACATATTAAGGGGAGGAGGATGAGGGATGCAAAGAGAAGTAGGTCCCAAGAACCAGTTCACCACGTTATTATTAAGATACTAGGCACGGTCGATAGGTGTTACAAATAGTATCCGCCTGCCTGTAATCTCGATGGCCCCAGTCATCACCGCTGAAAAAGCCATAGGACGACCTTCCCATGGCCATCGAAGATGTGTCTGCAATTAGAAATAACTGTCAAAAATAGAATATAGAACTTCAAAATAAGGAAAGAAGAGAGAAAGCACCAACCTGGTTGAATGCCAACTTAGTAAGAGCAGCACGGGTTGCCTCTAAAGATCGTATAAAGCCTCTCTAAGGCTGAGCAGTCTAGACAGGGAAGCGAGGGAACTCCTTATGCATCTCGACAAAGACAGGAGGAGCCAACACATGGAACTCAAAGGCCTAAATCTGAAAGAATACATCAGGAGCGGTGTACTCAAAAAGGAAGAAAAAAGAGCAATAAAGCATTTGAAATAACTCATATCAACCACCAACGATATGCCATTGATTCGTGAACAATCTCTTCATGCATCGTCAAGGTCATGGAGGAGATAGCCGTAAGTAGCAGAACCTCAATCATAGCCTACAAATCATCGAGGCATTGCAGTAGAGGTAGTAACCAAGAGCCGCCGATGTTGTTCATGTTAGGAAATACCATCAAGCTCATTAGATAGAAGATGAAGCACTAGACATATCTCTTGACGCCGATAACACCATCTCTAGCAGCACCATCATAGGCATGCCAAAGTCGATCATACAAAATCAGACCACCCCAACCAACTCTAAACTTAAGGGGCAATCTAGTAGATTGTAGCATAGCCCCGCAGGGTCCTCTAGAATGTCAAAAGGGATTTTCTGACCAACAAAAGTGAACCCCATAATAGTAGCAAAGTCGAGGGGCGTGATCATCATCTCCCCGAACTAGAAGTGGAAGGTGTGCGTACAGTCCGACCACCTCTCGATCAGGGTAGTCATAGCTGCTTGCCAACTCTTTAATGTCTCTAGTCCCTCCACTAAACTGTCCAAGATGCCATCGAAGTAAATACCATGTACTTGGTCTTGTACCTCTGCGGGTAGCCTCCGATAGAGCTTCTTAGCTCTGGTGAAGCTATTGGGTAGAACTAAGTAGATCTCCGGGCTCTAAAAAGGGAATTCAGCAAAAGATAGATTTTGACTCAAAATTTTTCTATCTATTCAATATAAGTATGGTAATCGGCACTAACTATTATTCAGTTATTATTTGTAAGTAAACAAAATCACAGACGGGAAACATGGCAAACAAGTTTAGCATGCAACTTAAGTAAAGCAAGTGCATCTTTAAGTGTCACTAGATGCATAAAGGAGCTAATCCTAGCAAGGAGAGATATAGCATCAAAGGAAGAAAGCATAAAAAAATTGAGTTCGAGGTACTAACCTACTATTGATGAAGCACCCAAACCTGCTCCCTCAAGTTTGAGACGAGAGGAACCTCCTAGCCCCTCGTCACTCCGTGCCGCGTACGATGAGCTGACACCGACTTTTGACACATAGTGCTACCTGTAGCTTGACCCACTTGGTAAGCTCCTAGATCATCCAAGTGAATAGCGATATCCAGGACGTCTACGAAATCACCTCCGCCTCCTTGCATAGGCTTAGAAGTGCAGAAAACCTAAAAGTCCAGAGAAAGCCTAAGGGAGGACAAAGAGAAAGAAAGTGAAAAATGAGGAAAATGACAAAAGAGAGGCCTTTTATAGGCATCACCTCCATGGGTCCAGGATCCACCCACACGTATGGGTCATTAGATCCACATGCGTGGGTGGTGCTCACAATGCTGCCCAAGACCCACCAAAACCCCCAGAATGCGTATTTTTGCACACCAAAGGTCCTGAAAGGTCCTAATAGCATAATGAATGTCCGAACATAGACTCGAGTCATGATTAAAGGTCGGGAACTCTCGGTAAAAGTCAGAAATGCCTTTGGAAAACACTAAAAATTTTGGGAAGTTCTCTATAACCTTTTTCACTTCTTTTTTCACATGAACTCATACATTCATGCACTCATACATACACTTGTACTCTAAGCATCATTTTCTAGTGCTCTCAGAGGTGTACTTATACTGGAGAGGGGGCATGCGATGGGGACAGACAAGTTAACCTCGATAGTGATCATTTCACTTCAACGTGATTTTTAAAGTTTTCCAACTCTAACCAGCAGCTCTAGGTTGGGATTCTCATTTCTAGTCAATATAATGCTTGACGACCTCCTGAAAGATAGAAAATCCACTAAAGGAGAAGTTGTCAGAACTGGGACATTCAGGTAACATGCAATTATCATGTTAGACCCTGAAAGGGGCTTAAATGCAAAAATGCAAAATGAAAAAAAAAAGAAGAAAAGAAAAAAGAAGAAGAAGAAGAAAGAATAGAAAAGAAAAAAGAAGAAATAATAATGATCATACTCAATCTACTCTAATGATCAAACCCTGAGTAAGAGTATTCAAAGAACTCTTTAACAACATTCATGTTAAACTCCAAAAGGCAGGGAATGCCTAAGAAGAGAAGAGAAAGAAGTGTGATTAAAGCATTTACCTCCAAAGGGAATGACATGATGTCAAGGGTTGCCTCACACATCGCGGTTCTTGATGACCTCAATTGGTGAATTTTCTTCTGATAATAAAGAATGCTTGCTCTTCACTTGGTAATCAGAGATATCTTTAGCATAGGGATGCTGATCAAACCTCGTAGAAATGGTAAGAACCATATCAAGGTGAGGCAGTCACAATCAGGTTGACTCGAAGTTGCCAACATGTACTCGCCATTATAGGTAAGCCATTGAAAGCACGAGTAAAACTCACACGCATCGTGAATTTTAAAATCAAAAAGCATTTTGGTTTTACATGCATCATGTCTTAAAAAAATTACATTTTCTGCCATTTTCTCTTGGGAAAGGTTAGATGGCACTTCACTTCATTTACTTTTCATGCCTTAGCAAGCGTCAGTTTGTGCAATGTATGTGAAGTAGGGGGTTGCCCTAAAAATTCTTATTTGATTTTCTTTTCATGCATTGGTGAGCGTAGGTTTGTCCAATCTATGTGAAGTAGGGGGCTGCCCTAAAAATTCTCATTTCATTTACTTTTCATGCATTGGCAAGTGTCGGTTTGTCCAATGTATATGGAGTAGGGGGCACCCCAAAAATTTCATCTCATGTGTATTTTAAAATTTGCTTGGAGTAGGGGCCACCTCAAAGATCCCGAGTTTCCATTTCATGCATTTTTAAATCTTGCTTCCCATACATTGACAAGCGTTAGCTTAACCAACGCATGAGAAGCAGTGGGCAACTGTTGATATCCAAATTTTGACGGTCCCCCAAAAATCTGATGATGAAGGATTCCTATCACTTAGACAGAGGAAAACTTCTTTAGAAGTTTTCTCGAGCGTGCCTATATAAAGAAGAAACCCGAAAGAAACCTAAAAGATACTAAAAAATAACCAAAATCCAAAAAGAGCCAAGTTGGGCCAAAAAATTACCAAAAGTAGAAAAAAAGCCCATGGGGGTGGGTTAACCCATGAGCTTTGGTTGATGACCCACGAGTGTGGGTCATTAGCCAAGTTTGTAGGTCAAAATGACCCATTTACCCTTGCATGGGTCATGGACCTAAGAGTATGGGTCATGGATCCAAGCTCATGGGTCCACAGGCTTATGCTATAAAAATTATTTTTTCCTCATTTCGGAGGATTTTGGCATAAATTTTGAAACAACCTATTAGAGAGAGAAAAGGCTACTATTTTAGCACACACACTCTTTCTCTCTTAAAGCACTTGGAGATCCCTTCTACCTTAAACACTACTCAAAATCATTTTTTTTTTACTTTTGTCTTAGAATTTAGACCATTGAATCCAAACCGAGCCACTTCTTAGTCAAAGCACGCATCAAGGGTAATCACCTGGACCTTCTGAGGATCTCCCAATAATTTTTAATTAAAAATAGCATTTTTCTCATCTTCTTCATCTCATTTCTTGCATTTTTATCATATTTAAAGCTTTTTTTATTCATTTATTGTAAATATTTATTATTGTGATAAAGTTATAATTTTTGTGATTTGTGTATAAGATATGTTGGAGAAGTGGGTAGTTCGGGTGAATCCGGAAGTGTTTGCATTCATTTTGTATTTTTTCATCATTTTTGCATCTTTTTCTCCATTTATGTAAAAATGAGTATTTAAGTGTAAAATTAGCATTTTTATTATTGTTTTTGCATCATTATAATTTATTATATTTACTATAATATTTTTATTTATTTCTATTAATATTTCTACACACTACAAGAAAAATGGTTTATAATGACAATGGTAAAATGTTGTTAAAAATTTTAAAAATATCATTTTAGACTTATACTGACATTTCTTACAAGTGTCACTTATTTGAGTGTCGTTAAGTATTAAAGTGACATTTATTAGTGTTGGTATATACTTTTAAACAACATTTTTAGCACCACTTATTTTGACATTTTTCATATGTCATTCTAATCATTTAAAGCAACATTTTAAAAATGACAAAAAAAAAGTAAGGACAATTATAATCACCTCCTTAAGGTTTGGCCAAATTAACTACTCCGTCCTTGCATTTTCAAAAGTCAACTAAATACCCCTTGAGATTTGACACTATATATTACTTTCCCCTTACCGTAAAAAACAACCGTTAATTAATAGAAAAAGACTTATTTACCCTTAGAATATTGTTAAATTTACCAACTTTATACCAAAAATTATTCACTTTTCTTTACATATTATTAATATTAATATTTTTATTTATTTTATCAATAAAAAATAAATAAAATTTTTTTTAATAATTAATAAATTTACAAACACCAATAATTGATATTTACATATTATTTACATATTGTTGATATTAGTTACCAAATATATTTTGGATTCTAACTCATAAATCAAAATTATTATTTCCAAAAAAAATTCTTTATGGATTTTTTCAAAAATAGCTAAAAAATAAAAAATAATATGAAAAGCCACATTGACTAAAAGTATTTTCAACAATAGCTTTAAGGAAGTTTTTTTTAAATCTAGACCATGACTCTTCTAGAAGCTGTTTGACTAATTAAATCACCAATTTGATCATTCTATTTTTTTGAATCAAATTTGATCCTTCTTTTTTTTTTTAAAATCAAACATTTTTCTACTTTTTTCATTTTTTTCTCAATTTTTTTTGTTAAACTTTTTTCTATTTTTAAAATATTGTTTTTTATCAATTTTTTTTTGTTTAATAATTTTTTATGCTCACCATTTTTCTATTTTTAAAGTACTCTTAACATTTTATTTTTTCTCAATATTTTTTATTTTATTTTTTGCTCAACATTTTATTGATCCTTCTATTTTTTTAATCAAATATTTTTTTTCTACTTTCTTCATTTTTTTCTTAACATTTTTTTGCTAATTTTTTTTTTCTATTTTTAAAGTACT